>LPNX010083589.1:3014-82057 GCA_001517045.1 Pseudotsuga menziesii
TTCTCTAGAGGAGTTTACTAGGACCTCGACCGAGCTAATACCTCGGTCGAGGTCTTAACGAGGCCTCGACCGAGGGTTTGTTAAACCCTCGGTCGAGGGCTTTACAAACCCTCGGTCGAGGTTTTGTTAAGACCTCGACCAAGGTATTTAAATATCTCGGTCGAGGTTTATACCTCGGTCGAGGGCTTAAGAAAACAGACTTAGCCCACATTCAAACAAATGAAAAATTTCCTGTGCCTTGCAGAGGTGTAAACCCTGCCATTCCTAGCACATAACTGAGCGGAGTTGATACCGATAAATTCACCAACGAATGTTCTATCCATTGAGATATCATACACGCATTTTGGCATTCATATGAAATTTATTTTTTAATTACTTCTAAAACTTATACTTAGAAAACCACACTGCAACTTCGAAGCAGCTCAAAGAAAAATCCACAGAGTTAAAAATACATAGCCAAAAAATTCTTAAAAATGCACACATCACATATCGACGTGTCCTCTTCAAAAGGGTATCTTTGGTTTTTCAATTTTTGAAAAAATAGAAAAACTTCCTTTACGTGGACAAATATGTGTTTAAAACGATGCTGAAATCGAATGTGGTCACTTTAGAAAAATAATAAGTAATTGTATAATGCGAAAAAAATTAACAAAAAAATATGCACATCACACTGCATTTTATGTAGATCATGCTCATATATTTATTTTTTTTAAAATTATTAATGCAAGATTGAATTACTCTACATGGACACGAGCCACTTATTAGCTTCTTCAAATTTTTAAGGTCACACAGTTCATTAAATGCAAAAATTCACACATTAAATGACATCGGAATATTTTTAAAAAAATATCACTATGAAGCCAACATAATATTCTACAATTTGTTTTTTTACTGCAAGTCAAAATTCACATGGCATATATGCGTTTTGAGGGCTTCTATCTAGCACATGAGTAAAAAATCAGGTTTTCATCGCCAAATTTGGACAAAAAGTGTTACCCATCTTCATGGAATCACCCACCTCCATTACTAAAAAAAATGGGGCTAAGCTAATGGATCCTCACCTCCATTGCTGCTCAAAATACGTTCAAATGGAAAAATTGATGTTCAAATGGGAAAATCAGGGGAAAAATAAAAAATATTGGGGCAAACTCAGTCCTTGTGATTTCAAATGGAAACATCTAGGGAGAACTCAAACCTACGTGCCTCCATAGCTACAAATATAGTGCGAACTCAAACCTGTGTGCCTTCGTTGCTGAAAATGCGGGGACGAATTCACTATTTTATCCAATTTAAACTTGGTGAAATCCCTATTTTCCTGCAATACAGGATTGGATATTTGTCGAAGGGTAAGGGTTCATTTAATAATTATTGGGGTTAATGCATAAAATTAAACAAAACAATTCGTATATTAAAAATTAGCCCACTATTTTCTTAAAACCCCTTTAATTTCACCCTTGGGATAAATTTCACCCTTAAACTTTTCCCTGGTGCATGCTTATGTCTCAAATGGGTACAAGAATCAACTTTAAATTTCAATTCTGAGAAAGTGGGAAACATGTAACTTTTTTGGCCTTGGTTTGACCAACATTGACTACAAACCAAAATAGCTCAAAATCTAGCAAGAATAAGTGTGTGTGCTTAAACTCTTGCAATAAGGTGTAGTAGTGGTAGATGTCCCCTAGGTGTATCCCTCATGCACTAGTGGAGTGATGAATACATCCTAAGCTAGGAAAATAGAATAATAGACTATGTTGTCAAAGGGAGGATTAATACTAATCCCAATAGAAATTTTGTCGTGCAGTTTCACTAGACTCTGGATTAAAGGGGGCTAAAATTGCCCATAACGCTGCAAAAGTTGGCTTGCATGCTTTTCTGTTAAATGGGCATCCAAATCTACAATAAAATTTCAATTCTAAGAAATTGGTCAAAAGTGAAAATCGGTTGTGCGATTTCGCTAGGTTTGGGCTTAAAGGGAGTAAAAATAGCTCAAAAGTCATAAAAGTTGGTGTGCACACTTGTTTATCAAATGCGCATTTAATTCTAAAATTAAATTTCAATTCCGATAAAATGGTAAAAAATGAAACTACGTCGTGCGGGTCTTCTAGGATTGGGCTTAAAGGGGCTCAAAATAACTCAAAACGTTGCGAAAGTTTCATGGCATGCTTGTTTACCCAACAAGAATCCAAATATGTTATCAAATTTCAATTTCGAGAAGTTAGTAAAAAGTGAAACTTTGTCATGTGGTTTTTCTAGGGTTTGGGTTAAAGGAGGTGAAAATAGCTCTGAACATCGTGAAATTTGGCATGCACTCTTATCTACCAAATGCACATCTAAATCTATGATCAAATTTTAATTTTGATAAATTATTCAAAATTGAAACTCTATTGTGGGATTTTTCTAAGGTTGGGCTTAAAGGGGGTGAGAATAGCTCGGAACGTCATGAAAGTTTGCGTGCAAGATTTTCTATCAAACGGGCATCCAAATCTATGATCAATTTCAATTCTAAGAAATTGCTCAAAAGTGAAACTCCATCGTGCGGTTCAGCTAGGGTTGGGTTTAAAGGGGTCCAAAATAGATCGAACCATTGTGAAAGTTGGCGTGCATGCTTGTTTATCCAATGGGCATCCAAATCTATGATCAAATTTCAATTTCGAGAAGTTGGTCAAAAGTGAAACTCCATTTTGCGGTTTTTCTAGGGTTTGGATTAAAGGAGCCGAAAATAGCTCTAAACATCATGAAAGTTGGCATGCACTCTTATCTTCCAAATGCACATCTAAATCTATGATGAAAGATTAATTATGAGAAATTGGTCAGAAGTGAAACTCTGTTGTGCGATTTGACCAAGGTTGGGCTTAAAGGGGGTGAAAATAGCTCGGAACGTCGAGAAAGTTTGGCATGCATGCTTGTCTATCAAATGGGCATCCAAATCTATGATCAAATTTCAATTCCGAGAAATTGGTCAGTAGTGAAACTTCGTCGTGCATTTTCTCTAGGGTTGGGATTAAAAGGGGTCCAACTAGCTCAAAAGATTGCAAAAGTTGGCATGCACGCTTGTCTATCAAACGAGCATGCAAATCTATGATCAAATTTAAATTCTGAGAATTTGGTCAAAAGTGAAAGTCCATCATGCAATTTCTCTAAGGTTTGGGTTAAAGGAGGTGAAAATAGCTTTGGACATCATGAAATTTGGCATGCACTTTTATCTACCAAATGGGCATCTAAATCTATGATCAAATTTTAATTGCAAGAAATTGGTCAAAATTGAAACTTCGCCGTGCTCTTTCACTAAGGTTGCGCTTAAATGGAGTGAAAATAGCTCAGAATGTTATGAAAGTTTGCATGCACACTTGTTTATTGAACGTGCACCCAAATCTACAATCATGCAATTTCGCTAAAGTTTGCATGCACACTTGGACTTTCACTTTTGTTTAAATTCCGAGAATTTGGTCAAAAGTGAAAATTCCATCATGCGATTTCACTAAGGTTTGGGTTAAAGGAGGTGAAAATAGGTCTGGAAATCATGAAATTTGGCATGCACTATTATCTACCAAATGGGCATCTAAATCTATGATCAAATTTTAAATGCGAAAAATTGGTCAAAAGTGAAACTTCATCGTGCGCTTTCGCTAAGGTTGCGCTTAAATGGAGTGAAAATAGCTCAGAATGTCATGAAAGTTTGCATGCACACTTGTTTATTGAACGTGCACCCAAATCTACAATCAAATTTCAACTATGGGAAGTTGGTCAAAAGTGAAACTTTGTCATGCATGATCACTAGGGTTTGGCTTAAATGGGGTGAAAATAGCTCTAAATATCACGAAAGTTGTCATGCACACTTGTCTACCCAATGGGCATATAAATCTCTGATTAAGTTTTAATTCAAAGAAATTGGTCAAAAGTGAAACTCTATCATGCGGTTTCACTTAGGTTGGGTGTAAACGGGGTGTAAATAACTCTAAACGTCATGAAAGTTAGCGTGCATGCTTTTCTATCAAATGGACATCCAAATCTATCATCAAGTTTCAATTCCATTAAATTGGTCAAAAGCTAAACTCGGTCATGTGTTTTCACTAGACTTGGGCTAAAGGGTGTTGTAATAGCTCAAAACTCCACAAAAGTTGATGTGCACGCTTGTCTATGAAACAAGCATCCAAATCTATGATCAAATTTCAATTCTGAGAAATTGGTCAAATGTGAAAGTTTGTCGTGCAATTCTGAGAAAGTGGTCAACATGTGAATTTTAAGGGATTGGTTTGACTAACCTTGACTAAGGGACAAAAAAGCTCAAAATCTCACAAAACTAAACATCCACATTTATCTCTAAAACGCATGCCTAAATCTACATTTAAATTTGAATTCTAAGAAGTTGCAAAAAAGTACAATCCTTTAGGCCTTGGTTTAACAAAGTTTGATTTAGTTGCAAAATAGCTTGTAATCCAATAAAAATTAACGTGCACACTTATCTCTCAAATGGGTACTTGAATCAACTTTAAATTTCAATTCATAGAGAGTGGGAAAATTTTAACTCTTTTTGCCTTGGTTTGACCAACATTGACTACAAACCAAAATAGATCGAAATCTAACAAGAATAAGTGCATGTTTTTCTCTTTGTAGGATATCTATATCTACTTTTAAATTTTAATTCTGACAAATTGGGAAAAGTGAAACTTTTCTCTCAAATGGGTACCTATATTTGCTTTGAAATTTCATTTCCAAACCTTGGTTTGACCAACCTTGAATGATGACAAAAATAGCTCCAAATCAGACAAAAATAGGTGTCCATTCTTAACTCTCGAATGGGTATCTAAATCTACTTTAAAATTTTAATTTTAAGAAATTGGGAAAAAGGAAACGTTTTAGGCCATTGTTTGACTAAGATTGACTGAGGTCCAAAATATCTCACAATCCTCAAAAAATCTACATGCAGGATGATCTTTGAAATGGGTACATAAATCCACTTTCAAATTTCAATTTCGAGAAATCAAGAAAAGAACATCTTTTCAACCTTGGTTTGAACATCCTTGAACAAGGGCCAAAATAGCTATAGATCTCATCAAAATAGGTGTCCATGCCTATCTCTCAAATGGGTATCTAAATCTACTTTAAAATTTGAATTTTGAGAAATTGGAAAAAATGCAACATTTTAGGCCTTCGTTTGACTAAGTTTGACGGTGGTCCAAGATAGCTCACAATCCCCAAAAAATATACTTGCAAGATTATCTCTCAAATGGGTACCTAAATCCACTTTCAAATTTCGATTTTAGGAAAGTCAAGAAAAGTGCATCTTGTAGAACTTGGTTTGACCAATGTTAATTCAGTGATAAAATAACTCGAAATCTCGCAAAAATATTTTTGTATGCTTATCTCTCAAATGAGTGTCTAAATATACTTTTAAATTTGAATTCTAAGTAATTCAAAATAGTGCAATATTTTAGGACTTGGTTTGACCAAGTATGACTAAGGTCCAACATAGCTTGGAATCCTCCAAAAATATGCTTGCATTCTTGTCTCTCAAATGGGTACCTAAATTCAGCTTCAAATTTTAATTTTGAGAAAGTAAAAAAAAAAGTGCATCTCTTAGACCTTTGTTTGACAAATTGGGAAAAGTGAAAAATTTTAGGCCTTTGTTTGACCAAGTTTGGCTAAGGTCCAAAATAGCTCGAAAATCCCCCAAAAATGTTCTTGCACTCTTATTTGTGAAATGGGTACCTGAATCCACTTTTAAATTTCAATTCCAAAAATGTCGACAAAACTGCATGTTTTCAACCTTGAACGATGGCCAAAATAGCTCCAAATCTCATAAAAATAGGTGGCCATGCTTATCTTTGAAATGAGTATTTAAATGTACTTTAAAATTTGAATTTTGAGAAAATATAAAAATTGCTACGTTTTAGGCCTTAGTTTGACGAAGTTTGACCAAGGTCCAAAATGGTTCGCAATCCCCAAAAAATATACATGTAAGCTTATCTCTCAAATGGGTACCTAAATACAGTTTCAAATTTCAATTTTGAGAAAGTCAAGAAAAGTGCATTTCTTAGACCTTGGTTTGACCAACCTTAACTAAGGGCCAAAATGACTCAAAATCTCGCAAAAATATGTGTGCACTCTTATCTCTCAAATGGGTATCTAAATCTACTTTTACATTTGATTTCTAAGAAATTGGAAAAATGTGCAACCTTCTAGGCCTTGGTTTAACCAAGTTTGAATAAGGTCCAAAATAGCTCAAAATCCCCTGAAAGTTTGTATGCATGGTTATCTCTCAAATGGGTATCTATTTCTCTTTAAAATTCCAATTATTAGAAAGTCGAAAAAATAACATCTCTTAGACCCTTGCTTGACCAACCTTGAATAATTACCAAAATAGCTCGAAATCTCACAAAAAAAGGTGTGCATGCTTGTCTCTCAAATGGGTATATAAATCTACTTTCAAAGTTCAATTCTAAGAATGTGGGAAACATACAAATTTTTAGGGATTGGTTTGACCAACCTTGACTATGGGCCAAAATATCTCAAAATATCACTTAACTAAGCATCTACGCTTATCTCTCAAACACATGCCTAAATCTACATTTAAATTTGAATTCTAAGAAGTTGCGAAAAAATGCGACATTGTAGGCCTTGGTTTGACAAAGTTTGACTTCAGTGCAAAATAACATGTAATTCAACAAAAATGTATGTGCACGCTTATGTCTCAAATGGGTATGAGAATCAAATTTAAATTTCAATTATGAGAAAGTGGGCAACATGTAACGTTTTTGGCCTTGGTTTGACCAACATTAACTATAAACCAAAATAGCTCAAAATCTAGCAAGAATAAGTGTGGATGCTTAAACTCTTGCAATTAGGTGCAGTAAGTGGCAGATGTCCCCTAGGTGTGTCCCCCATCCACTAGTGGAGTGATGAAGACATCCTAAGCTAGGAAAATAGACAATTAGACTATGTGGTCAAAGGGAGGATTAATAATAATCCCAATAGAAAATTTGTCATAGAGTTTCGCTAGACTCTAGATTAAAGGGGGTTGAAATAGCTCGAAATGTTGCGAAAGTTGGTTTGCATGCTTGTCTATTAAATGGCCATCCAAATCTACGATAAAATTTCAATTCCGAGAAATTGGTCAAAAGTGAAACTCGGTTGTACAGTTTCGCTAGGTTTGGGCCTAAAGGGGGTCAAAATAAATTGGAATGTCATGAAAGTTGGCGTGCACGCTTGTTTATCAAATGTGCATTTAATTCTAAAATTAAATTTCAATTCCAAGAAATTGGTAAAAAATGAAACTACGTCATGCAGTTTTTCTAGGGTTGGGCTTAAAGGGGTCAAAATAGCTCGAAACATTGTGAAAGTTGTAGAGCATGCTTGTTTACCCAATGGGCATCCAAATATATGATCAAATTTCAATTATGATAATATGGTCAAAAGTGGAACTCCATCATGCGTTTTTTCTAGGGTTTGGATTAAAGGAGGTGAAAATAGATCCAAACATCATGAAAATTGGTGTGCACTCTTATCTACCAAATTTGCATCTAAATCTATGATCAAATTTTAATTCTAATAAATTGTTCAAAATGAAACTTCATTTTGCGGGTTTGCTAAGGTTGGGCTTAAAAGGGGTGAAAATAGCTTAGAACGTCACGAAAGTTTGTGTGCATGCTTGTCTATCAAATGGGCATCCAAATCTATGATCAAATTTCAATTCTTAGAAATTGCTCAAAATTGAAACTCCTTCGTGCAGTTTCCCTAGGGTTGGGATTAAAGGGGTCAAATAGCTCGAAACGTTGCGAAAGTTGGCATGCATACTTGTTTATCCAATGGGCATCCAAATCTATGATCAAATTTCAATTCCAAGAAGTTGGTCAAAAGTGAAATTGCATCTTGCGATTTTGCTAGGGTTTGGATTAAAGGAGCTGAAAATAGCTCTAAACACCGTGAAAGTTGGCGTGCACTCTTATCTTCCAAATGCACATCTAAATCTATGATCAAAGTTTAATTATGAGAAATTGGCCGTTAAAAGTGAAACTTCATCGAGCGGTTTCACCAGGTTGGGCTTAAAGGGGGTGAAAATACCTCAGAGCGTTGTGAAAGTTGGCGTGCATGCTTGTCTATCAAATGGGCATCCAAATCTATGATCAAATTTCAATTCCGAGAAATTGGTCAAAATTGAAACTCTATCGTGCATTTTTTCTAGGGTTGGGCTTAAAAGGGGTGAAAATAGCTCAGAACATTGCAAAAGTTGGCATGCATGCTTGTCTATCAAATGGGCATGCAAATCTATGATCAAATTTCAATTTCGAGAATCTGGTCAAAAGTGAAACTCCATCATGCAGTTTCACTGAGGTTTGGATTAAAGGAGGTGAAAATAACTCTAAACATCATGAAATTTGGCATGCACTCTTATCTACCAAATGGGCATCTAAATCTATGATCAAATTTTAATTTCAAGAAATTGGTCAAAAGTGAAAATTCGTCGTGCAGTTTTGCTAAGGTTGAACTTAAAGGGGTGTAAATAACTCTAAATGTCTCGAAAGTTAGCATGCATGCTTGTCTATCAAATGGGAATCCAAATCTATGATCAGATTTCAATTACAAGAAACAAGTGGTTTCACTAGACTTGGGCTAAAGGGGTTTGAAATAGCTTAAAACGTTGCAAAAGTTGACGTGCATGCTTGTATGTCAAACAAGCATCCAAATCTACGATCAAATTTCAATTCTGAGAAATTGGTCAAATATGAAAGTCTGTCGTGCAATTTCGCCAGGGTTGGGCTTAAAGGGGGTGAAAATAGCTCTGAATATCACAAAAGTTGTCATGCACACTTGTCAACCCAATGGGCATCTAAATCTGTGATTAAGTTTTCATTCCGAGAAATTGGTCAACAATGAAACTTTGTCATGTGGTTTCGCTAAGGTTGGGCTTAAAGGGGGTGTAAATAACTCTAAACGTCAAAAAAGTTAGCGTGAATGCTTGTCTATTGAACGGGAATCCAAATCTATGATCAAATTTCAATTCCAATAAATTGGTTAAAAGTGAAACTCTGTCGTGTGGTTTCACTAGACTTGGGATAAAGGGAGCTGAACTAGGTTAAAACATCGCAAACGTTGACGTGCACACTTGGCTGTCAAATAAGCAGCCAAATCTATGATCAATTTTCATTTCGAAAATTGGTCAAATGTGAAATTATGTCATGCAATTTCACTAGGGTTGAGCTTAAATGGGGTCAAAATATCTCGGAACGTCGTGAAAGTTGGCATGCAAGGGTTTTTTTAAGTGCACTCAAATTATGATCAAATTTCAATTCTGAGAAACTAGTAAGAAATAAAACTACATTGTGTAGTTTCACTAGGGTTGGGCTTGAAGGGGTGGGGGAATAGCTTGGAACATTGTGAGAGTTGGCATGCATGTTTTTCTATCACGTGGGAATCCAAATCTATGATCAAATTTCAATTTGAAAAAAAATATCAAAAGTTAATCCGTTGTGCGGTTTCGCTAGGGTTGGGCTTAAAAGAGGGTCAAAATTGCTCAGAACGTCACAAAAGTTGGAATAAATGCTTGTCTATCAAATGAGCATTCAAATCTATGATCAAATTTCAATTCCGAGAAAATAGTAAAAAATGAAACTCCATCGTGCAGTTTCACAAGTGTTGGGCTTAAAGGGGGTGAAAAAAACATGGAACATCGCAAAAGATAGCATGCATGCTTGTCTATCAAACATACATCCAATTCTATGATCAATGTTCAATTTCGAGAAGTTGGTCAAAACTAAAACTCTGTCGTGCGGTTTTTCTATGGCTTGGCTTAAAGGAGGTGAAAATAGCTTTGAACATTGTGAAATTTTGTATGCACTCTTATCTACCAAATGGGCATCTAAATCTATAATCAAATTTTAATTCTGAGAAATCGGTCAAAAGTGAAACTCTGTTGTTCGGTTTCACTAAGGTTGTGCTCAAAGGGGGTGAAAATAGCTTGAAATGTCATGAACGTTGGAATCCATGCTTCTTTATCAAATGGGCATCCAAATATATGATCAAATTTTAATTCCTAGAAATTGGTCAAAAGTGAAACTATGTCATGTGTTTTCACTAGGGTTGGGTTTGAAGGGAGTCAAAAACCTTAGAACATTACGAAATTTGGTGTGCATGCTTGTCTATCAAACGGGCATCCAATTAGTATATGATAAAATTTCAATTCCAAGAGGGTTGTAAAAAGTGAAACTCCATCGTGCGGTTTCGCTACAGTTTGGCTTAAAGGAGGTGAAAATAGCTATGAAAATCATGAAATCGGGTGTGCACGCTTGTCTAGCAAATGGGTATCTAAATCTATGATCAAATTTTAATTCCGAGAAAATGGGAAAAAGTGAAATTATGTCGTGTGGTTTTGCTAAGGTTGGGCACAAACTATTAGAGAATAAATTAGAGTAAATCATGAAGGAAGCATTCAGACTCTCAGTTAAACAAATTCAAGTTGGGGAATAAGAAGTCAATCTAGTAAAAAAACAAACAATAAAAAATCCTTTTCGAAACCCAAATTATAAAAATAATTTCGACCAACGACATGGTCAAAATGAACATAAATAGAGGATTTATGATTTCAAAAAAGAAACAACACAAAATCAATGAACTAAGCAGAGAACAAGAAGTTTTATCCAACAAAGCGATCAACAATTAGTTCCAATGAAGATAAGTCTCAGATGGACCACATTGCACTTGATGCAACATTTTTTCTTGGGAATCTGTAACTCATATAATTGTGTTTCTTCAAGTGTCAGAGTTACTAAACACAAAAGATGGAGGGATGACATTACAAGAAAGAACTCAGACGTAAGCCTTGTCTTCAATAAATCTTCGAGGACAAATATTGTAATGAACAAAATATATAATAAATAAGAATTAGTAAATATTAATAATATTTATAAATTAATTAAATAATTAAATGAAAACGTAAATGAAGAGGCACATTATGAAAGGTGGCGTCTCATCACTAAGGAAATCCTTGCATGGGTATTTATACAAGTATAATTTCTCATTGTAAATCATCTCTTATCTTATCAATCATATATTTTATTATTCATGAAATATCATAATATGGCTTATTTCCTTAAGAAACATTTTTTTTGTTTCAGTCTGTGTTTCCTCCTTACACACACCTTGGGGTTAGCACAACATAAATTTTCAAGATACTTAGTGAGTCCTTGGGGGCAAGTATCGAGTCAGGTGTTGTCACGGGATCCTGACTCCTCCATTTAGGCCACTCCTAACAGAGCCAAGGGGGTGGTCCCTATGAAAGAGTTGCTAAGGCTCTTACTTTTATTAGTTATGGATGAATTGTTTTTTTACGAGTTTTGATAAATCACTACTAAAACAAGCTACTTGCAAGTAAAATTAATATAACAACAACATGAAAATAGATATGGAAGTTATAGCATAAATGACTTGAAAGAAAATTATGAAATTGAAGATAGTGCTAGTGCCAAATGGAGTCAAAATAACATAATGCTGTTGAAAGTTGTAAATGTATTGCAAGTGGAGTCTTGGTCAGTTTTATTTATTAAGGATGAGTGGATTAGAGGGAAAGGGTATTCTTAATATACCAAATGGTACTGAGGAATATGTATGGATTCCAACCCGAGTGGCTTCACCCAAGGAGGTGTGATCTAGATGGTGTCATGAGGGGATGTCCAACACTACACCAACAAGGGTGTAACTTGACGGGCCCTGCAATCACTTTTTAGTGGTTCCAGCTTCCTTTGCAAAAATTTCCCCACAAGTATGGAATTTCAATAACGTCGGATTTCCATTGTGTTTTCAAGGGATGTTGATTTATTAGCGTGAGTTTTCTTAGTTAGATGTGAGAAATCAATTAGTGTGAATTCCTAATTTTGATTATCCCAAATCTCATGGAAAACTTGTGATGGAAAAGAGCATACACCAAAATGGAAAATTGTTTATTCCAAATTGATATTGTAAAACAAAAAAAAAGAAAAACTGGTCAAACTAATAAGTACATCCAAGAGTCTCTTTCATGAATAAAGGTCGTACTCGATAGAAGCATATTTGAACCTGAAATATGACAAGAAAATTCGATGCAAACTGACGAAATTAACCATGCCGTAGGAATTCACCATTTTAAATACATATTTTTTTATTTTTTTTACTTTTCTCTAGTATCCGTTAGATATCCAATTATAGTTGGTAATCAGATGATAGCCATAAAATTACGATAGTCATCGGCTTAGTATCCCTTCCTCTACCATCTCAAATAGTGTGGAAATTGAACCCAGGTGTTAGAACATTTACACTCACAACAATTGCCAATTACACATGCAAATTACTCACAAAGGAGACTGAATAATGGAGCAAAACACTAATCTGTATTGAATAAGTGTACAATAGCCAACCCTGTGAAGTCATAGGCTGCCACAATAAATAATTACATGAGATATTTGAATGCATAAGGATGCTATTCGAATTTAGCCAAAAGCGGGCTTACTAAATCTAAGCAAATCCCCCATAGGTACATAAAGCACTTTCCAAAACTGTCTAGGAGCTCCCGAATTGGAAAAATCAATTAGGAAAGCTAATAGCTGGTGGAAGGACAACTCATGCATGCTTTTCATAGGATAAAAGAGTGGAGGATGTTGAGGACAAAAAACAAGTTAACTTCACCTAGTCAAACTTTCCCAATTGCCTTAAAACTCAGAAAAAGTAGACATGCACTAGGGAGGCTAGGAATAAAGCAGATTTGATTCCAAGAGGTTTCCCAAGCACTCCATGACTCAAATTTAGCAATTTTTACCACTATGGATGTGTGGAGGACAACTTGCATAAGGTGGAATATGGAAACTAGGAAAATAAGACAAAAACTGGATTAATTAATGTCTAAGGTAGCTAACTATGGGTTGATTATTCTAACACCCCCCCTTAATCCTGACTTATGAGTAAAATATCAGAAAATTATAGGGCCTAGAAACAAGGATTAGTCACCCTTTACATACTGCATGTCCATTTAACCAAGGAAAGAGGCAAAAACCCAGTGGGAAAAATCCTCCCTTAAACATGGACAGTAAAACAAAATTTGGAAATCTTGTCATTACTCATGCTTCACATCATGATCAGCAATCCCCATTAGTGATTTGAGATTGCTGAATTTATTCTCACAAAAAACTTTGGTGAAGATATCTGCTACTTGTTCTGAAGATGAACAGAAGAGTAGGTGAATGGTGCCATCATGCATAAGTTGTCTGATGTAGTGCATATGGATCTCAATGTGTTTGGTTCTCTGCTTCTAAACTAGATCATTGCAGATTCGAATGGTACTCTAATTATCACAATAGATAGTAGTTGAGTATTCTGATTCGAAACCACACTCTCCAAGTAACCCCTGGAACCATAAACATTGAGTTGTTGCATTTACAACTCCTCTGTACTCTACTTCTGTAGATGAGAGTGCAATGGCACTATGTTTCTTGCTTGACCAACTGATTGGCCCTTCTACAAGCATGCACACATATCCTGATGTTGACTTTTGATCTGTGCTATCACCTTCCCAATCACTGTCAGTAAACCCAATCAAATCAAGATCAGATTTAGCTTTGTAGAAGATCCCATGAGTCCTTGTTCCCTGAACAAAGTTAAGGATCATTTTGGCTGCTCTCCAATGGATCTCATGAGGTTGATATATGTATCTTGAAGCCACATTTAATACATAATAAATATCATGTCTATTATGTGTAAGATACAACAAACATCCAATCAATTGCCTATATAGTGTATTGTTTACCATAGGTGAAGAATCGGCTTCTTCAAGCTTAACTCCTGAAAGGAAAGGAGTCTTGCTTGGATTGAAATCCTTCATATTGAATTTGTTCAGAAAATCCAAGGCATACTTGGACTGATTTAATTTGATTCCTTCTTTGTTTTGAGCAATCTCGAGCCCCAAGAATTGGCTCAATAAGCCCAAATATGTCATTAAGAAGGCATGGTTCATTGCATCCTTCAAGGAGGAAATTTCATCCTTTGAGATTTCTGTAATGAGAAGGTCATCAACATACAAAACAATGATCATTAATAAACCATGAATCAGCTTCAAATAGACATTTGGATCTGACTTGCATCGAACATAATTCAGTGATAGCAGAAAGCTATCAATCTTGGCATACCAAGCCTTGGGGGCTTGCTTAAGCCCATACAATGACTTCTTTAGCCTACACACAAGAGATGGGTTAGTAGAAATTCCTTGAGGCTGTTGCATGTAAATCTCTTCAGTGAGATATCCATTTAGGAAAGCACACTTCACATCCATGTGGTGTACCTCCCACTGCTTTGAAGCTGCAATGGCTAAGGCTAGCCTGATGGAGTCCATCTTTTCCACTGGTACAAAGGTCTCATTGTAGTCTATGCCATGTAATTGTGAGTAGCCCTTGGCTACCAATTTGGAATTGTACTTCAGAGGTGAACCATCAGCAGCAAATTTGATTTTGTACACCCACTTACACTGAATTAGCTTCCTCACTAGGGGAAGATCAACCAACTCCCAAGTGTTTCTCTTCTGGAGTGAGATGAACTCTTCTTCCATGGTTGTTTGTCATATTGGATCATTTGATGCATATTCATATGTCTGTGGGTCTGATTCAACCATCAAATAACATTTATTTTCAAACATAGGATCTTTCATGCATAGAGCACTCTCAAATTGAGATCCGGTCCTCCTAGGATCATTAGGATTTCCAGATAGCTCTCCAACTACATGAATGGTATTGGATGCCCATTTTGGTATTGTAGGACTGTTAGGATATGAAATTAAATCATCATTATCAAACATATCAGAATCAGCATGTTCAACTATCTCTTCACTTACATTCAGAGGTTTTGGTGGTGAAGAGGATTCTCCAACTTCCACTGCTACTAGGGGCTCTTCTTGAAACTGAACACACCTTTCAATAAAGGATTTGTTTGTGCTCAAATTGATCAGCTTGTACCCTTTTGAATATTTAGAGTACCCAGCAAATAGACACTCTTGGCTTTGGGGCTGCAAAGCCTTCCTCTTTTCTGTTGGAATTCTAGCCCAAGCCCTTGAGCCAAAAATCCTGAAATGGGTCACATCTGGCTTGTGCCCACTCCATGCTTCGAAAGGAGTCATACCATAAAGCTGTTTATGAGGCACCCTATTCTTGATATATGCTACACATTTTATAGATTCGGCCCAAAACTTTGGTGGCAAATTCTTAGCCTCCATCATGCAGGTTGCCATCTTTTTCAGTGATTTGTTCTTCCTCTCAGCAACACCATTATGCTATGGTGTGTAAGGGATAGAATGTTGCATCTGAATACCTGCATATAAACAATATTGAATGAACTCAGACTTGACACACTCACCACCATTTTTATATCTGAGGACCTTGAGTTTCCTCCCAGACTGGTTTTCAACCAAAGCCTCAAAGACTTTGAAGAGGCCAAAAACTTCAAACTTGTGTTTCAGGAAGTAAACCCAGCAATACCTGGAAAATTCATCTATTAATGTTAATGCATATTTGGCCTAACTCATTGACATATGAGGAAATAGGCCAGTAAAATCACTGTGGATCAACTCAAGAGGTGCAGAGGTTCTATCATGACTAGCTTTCTCAAATTTATGCTCTGGGTGTTTTCCTAGGATGCAACCTTGACAGACTCCTTTGGAAAACTTAATCTTTGGTAACCCTATGAACATTTCTTTTTCACTAAGATCAGAAAGATACTTTTAATTAAGGTGGCCAAATCGTTCATGCCAAATCTTGCTTGCCGCATTAGCATGAATCATAAGAGCAGAGGGGTTTGAGTAGGGTAGGAAGTGTGAGAACATGTATACCTTCGAAGTGTGATTTGCAACTCCTTTTGCAATGACTTTACCACTTGAGATATTTGTGATCTCAACTTCATCAGGGGATAATATGAGCTTCTTTGGAGACCCTGTGTGGGTCATCTGATACACTAATAAGAGGTTAGAGGTAAGACTTGGAACATACAACACATTGTTGAACTTACCATGGTCAAGATCAATCCTCCCTTTGCCCAAAATTTCAGTGAGAGAGTCATCTCCCAGTACTATTGGTGGACCTTTCGACATGTCAAGTGAGGTGAATGCCTCCCTGGTCAAAACCATATGTCTTGAAGCTCCAGAATCAATGACGAAACTAGGTGAGCTTGATGTTCCAGCAACCAATGCATGAACTCTCTCTCTGTCTTCTGAATTTGATCGTCCTTCGCTCTTCTTTGAGCTGTCTAGAAGGGAGATGCCATTCTTCTCCAGGAGCTGGGTCAGCATGTCTATTTGCTTCTTCATGTAGGAGCTCTTAGAATGATTGCCCTTACTGTAGTATGCACACTTGCTCATTTATCCTTTGTTCTTATTCTTCTGGGGGTTCTTCTTGGAACCTTGAGGCTCCTCTGGAGACATGTTCTTGTCTCTCTTTTGCTCAGGTGGATTTTTTACTTTCTTATTGCTTTTTGAATCAACCCTCGAATCTCCAGCAACCAGAGCTTGGTCCTTGGATGGTTTGATGGTGCCCATCATCACCAATTTATCATGTTCTTGTGTGAGAGATTCCATGAAATATACAAGGCTAGGCATTTTCCAGGCTCGAGCTGTCAACTTTGTGGCATAGAAGGTAAAAAAAAACACTGAATAGTCAGGGCCAAGCTTCGAGAGTATGGCCAAAACCAGTTGCTCATCCTTCTTTTCGATCCCACATTGTTTTAGCTGCAAAACAAGTGCTTTGAACTTGGAAAAATAGAGTTGCAGGGATTCAAAGCTATTTGGACTCAGGGAGATCAATTCATTTTCAATTTGATGTCCCATCATCTCATATGTCTTACCAAAAATATCAACAAGCTTCTCCCATACTTCATTCGGTGATGTCAATCCATCAAGATGGAAAAGGAGGTCTCTAGATATGCTCAGACACAGGAGACCATAGGCCTCATCCCTCCTGTTGTGCCATTTAATCTTCTTTGCAGCTGCATTGGTCTTTTCTTCTATTTCCATAGTCACTCTGTAGAGGCCTTTCTCTCTCAACAGTATCTCCATCTCTGCTTTCCATTCAAAGAAGTTAAATGGAGTCAAGATGATCTTCTGAGATTGATCCATAGCTCAGAAATTGTCCCTTCAGTCAGCAGAATGCTCCCAGTCAATGATGTCGAACCTGCAAAACAAATTGGAAGGAGATAAATCAATCTAAAAAGGCTTTGATATCATGTGGAAATTGAACCTAGGTGTTAGAACAATTACACTCACAACAATTGCCAATTACACATGCAAATTACTCACAAAGGAGACTGAATAATGGAGCAGAACACTAATCTATATTGAATAAGTGTAAAATAGCCAACCCTGTGAAGTCATAGGCTGCCAAAATAAATAATTACATGATAGATTCGAATGCATAAGGATGCTATTTGAATTTAGTCAAAAGCAGGCTTACTAAATCTAAGCAAATCCCCCATAGGTGCATAAAGCACTTTCCAAATCTGTCTAGGAGCTCACAAATTAGAAAAATCAATTAGGTAAGATAATAGGTGGTGGAAGGACAACTCATGCATTCTTTTCATAGGAGAAAAGAGTGGAGGATGTTGAGGACAAAAAACAAGTTAACTTCACCTAGTCAAACTTTCTGAATTTCCTTAAAACTCAGAAAAAGCAGGCAATAAAGTAGAAAAAGCAAACATGCGCTAGGGAGGCCAGGAATAAAGTAGATTTGATTCCAAGAGGTTTCCCAAGCACTCCGTGACTCAAATTTAGCAAGTTTGACCACTATGGATGTGTGGAGGACAACTTGCATAAGGTGGAATATGGAAACTAGGAAAATAAGACAAAAATTGGATTAATTAATGTCTAAGGTAGCTAACTATGGGTTGATTATTCTAACAAATAGGACACATTTTAGTGGGAGCTACAAATTTGGTGATAAAATTTTGGTGTCGTTGCAAGGAAGGTAGAGGCTTTCCCTAGTTCAAAATTTATCCCTTTACTTTACTCATGTTCACATTTCCTAACATTTTCGGTGACCATACTAGAAAAATAGAGGTTTTCCTCTGCTATTTACGATTGTTTCATTTACGAATTATCAATCATATAACATATAGTTTGATTTGGTGGTTACATTTTACTTGTTAAATGCTCATAACCATTAATTTGCTTCATTTCTCCTTCGGTGAATAAATCTATACATTCACCTAGCGATTCCATTGTGTGACTCCACTGGAGGACCAACCCACCTTTACAACCTTGAAACTCCTGAGGCACAATGAAATCACATGTTTTCCTCCAATAGATAAAAGAAAGAGATAAAAATCCAACAATGAATGTTCCTTTGATTGATATTTTGAGAATCCCTTCTATTCGTAAGAGTATCATGAGCATCCCTTCACTTCTCTCTTCATTAGAATACATGTAGGACTCACTGGGTTGTGGGGATAATATATGTCTATGTGTTTCATCCACAGTCCAAAAATCATGCAAAACCCTTTCCATATCATTAGATATAGGAGAAAGCATGTGAGGATGATCATGTTGTTAACTAGTGCTTTCTCCAGTGGGAATTGGTAATTTACCTTTTCTAGAAGCCATATCTCTATACCTTTGGGTGTCTACTTCCAAAAAGGTTGGAGGAGAAGTAGGAATGTGAGATGAATAATTTTGAGTACCAGTCCCTTCTCTTAAGGAAATAGGTAATTCTTGAGGTAACCAAAAACTTGACACATTTATCATATGAGGATAGGACTAAGAAAAGTCATCATTATTCATACTAATCTCATTTTGAGCATTGTTTTTAGGTAAACAATGAGGAATAATGCCAAACAGTGACACAGGAGGGACTTCATTTACTATGCTTTCTGGAGAAGTTGTTTGAAAAATGGCTAATTTATTTAAAGAAAACTCTCCTTCGAGGGCATAGTTGATTAAACAATCTTCTTTCCAACGTTTGGGAGTAAGACCTCTCATTTCCCTCTCTAAGTTAATTTGCATGTTTGCTCTAATTTCCTTGACTGTATAATAAAAGGACTCACTAATTCATTTCTACTCTCAAATTTTAAGGACTCACTAATTCATTTCTACTATAATGTTCATATGTAGGTCTATCTATTGTGTTATGTTCAATTCTATGCTAGACCTAGTGTCTTCCGATGGTATGTGAGGGAGTTTATTAGGGATGTCAAAGAAAATTTTAGGATCACTAGGATTGGCTTCCCTAATCTGATCATGAGGGATAATAGTATCTAACAGTGATATTCCATGCAAATACTATTGATGAATATGATTTTTCCTATATGTCACTTCTTCCTCTTCGTCATTATAATCGAAAGTACCAATCCCATGAAATAATCCAGACACATGTTAGCTTCCTCTTTATTGTTGTCTACTATGCAAATCCTACATGTATTAATTCTTCCTTTCCCCTAAGTGTTTCACATCCCATGCTCAAAAGTCTCAAGGTGTTCATTGATGAAAGTTTATTGATTAACCCTTATCAATGCCCCATCAGAATTTGGAACACAATCATAAGAAAGGTCCATCATGAGATAACCTCCCAAACCTGCAACCTATTTTATTGAAACCAACATCCAATGAATAAGGGGCAAGTCAATAACCACAACATACATCATAATTGATAAGTCTAGGAAAGAAAACAAATTACCTTCTTTCAAATTATTAATTAAACCATATTCTTGCACACTTCTAGAATCGATACCAAACACATTTCCTACGGTCTTGTGATTTCTAACCCTATTCCTTTCATGACTTTGAGAGGTATTACTTTCATGGTGACTCCAAATTCCAACATACAATTAGGTAGAAGAAGTCGTGAATATGTAATGTGATGATAGGATTCAAAAGCTATTTTGGGCTCTCTGTTTCAAGGAATGGCATCGAAAAATATTTGGACTCGTTTCATTACATAAGGCACCTTCAACAACTCTTTAATGGGGACATTTTGCATAATTATACTCAATTCCTTCTCAAATTTGATATTTAGATTATATTCATATCAAGTTGGAGGTAAGTTTTCCCTTTCTTTTTCGAGGCGTTTATCCATAAATGGAGGTGTAGTATGGCCACGTATATGGTATATTTTCACTCGTGGTTTGTATTTAGGTTGTTCAAATGTGAAACAATGGGGATTTTTCTCTTCTTCTTCTTCTTCTACAAATTCCTCTTGCTCGAATAATATTCTTCCAAAATCATCCTCAATGTTTGTGTCATCCACCGTGTTTATATTCTTGGTTTGTTCCTCAAAATTAGAGTAAACATAATAATGATCTTATTTTGTCTTATCACACCAATTGGCATTGTTATTTTCAAGATTATCATGTTTTGTAGGAGACAGACAATTTTCTTCACCTATAGGCCTCTTATTATTATTCTAATAAGGTTTTGGGCCATATGGGGTCCTATATCACTCATTTTCTTGATTCTTAATCTTGTTCGTAGTCAATAGGGTCAATGTTTTCATCATTTCATGCATACTATCAAGTGTTTCATTTTCCTTTGTGATAGTCTCTTTTTCTTTTCATGAGCGTGGTTCAACACGAGAAGAAGTAGGGGCATAAGTATCGAAGAAGTTTTTCTTTCCCATTGAAGCTACATGGGCTTCATCTTTTTTAGCACTATCTTAGGAATTATTGAGGTTGGTTAGATTCTTCTCCTTTAGGTTTAAACCAAACCATCCTTTGAATTAATTGAGATAATAGTTTTGAAAATTGGAAAAATTGGAAGTAGAATCGAGCAATTCACTAATTTGTTGGTCGACTGGTTCAAACCGGTAGAAAAATCAATTCGATGGACCAATTTGGTGCGATCCCGGTTTGACCGGGCGATCCATGAAAAAATCGGTGGAGTTAGCTCAAATAAAACAGGGTTTTTTTAAATTTTTATTTCTTGTTTTAAATTTACGGTTTACCAAATCTAACCCCAAACCCCTAATTCTATTGCACATACTACAATAGACTTTGTGCCATTTTGATATATTGACTCTTATATGGTATATACAAGAAAATACTTTGGATATTGTCTTCAATGCTTTGGAATCACGGATTAGAATCTTGAAAATGTTGTTTTTATTTAAAATTTAAATATTTTATGTATGTTTAGAAAACCAATTCATTAAATTCAAATCAACTGATTTATGAACAAATCATTACCGATTCCAATTATGATTCAGATTTGACCCTCGATCGATTCCAATTTTTAAAATTATGATTGAGATAAAGAATAAGGATGGCTTGATCCTTAGGCCTAATGTATTTTGGAATGTTTGAGACAATTTTGTCAAATTTAAGGTTAAATTCATCTATTGACTCACTTTCCTTTTTCTTGATTTAGAATATTTCATTAAACATGAATTTGTTATCGTGTTTGGATGACCATCCCTCAATGACCTTTGAAACAAAGTTGTCATATCCATTTATTGAGGCAACAAATAACCTATCAAACCAACTATGAGCATCTCCTTCCAAAGATGACATAATCCCCCTCATGTATACATCTTCATCCTCAATCCCATAAGCTTCCATGTAATACCTTACCATCTAAATATATCCTCAATAGTAGTGGCACAGTTCCTATTAAATTTGGGAATCTTTTCAAAAAATTGATCAATCATATCATGAAGGGCTCTTTGAATTTGAGAAAATTCGAATGGGGGAGCTCTTGTCCTATTACTGAAACATATAGGATTACCAGGTTGATTAGTGTTTATGATTGGATGGTTTGTTTGAGGATGAGTTTGAGGATTAGATTTTTTTTTTTAGGATTATTAATCCTCCCTTTTCCAATTTGTTCATATGTCTAAATCAGGAGTCATGTCTAAATCAAGAGTCCATCTAGTCTATTTTTAGTCACTAGCACCATTAGGTACACTTGGCCTAATTGGGGCACATGTTCCAGTTACAAAAGTGTGGGGAACACTAATTGAGGCCTCCTGCCACTGATTGCACTTGCATGCACAAGTTTTAGATCCTCCTAGATCAATTCCTACAATTTAGGAGTCACTGGGAGTGTTGATACCAACTTTCATCAGTTGAGTTCAGTTAGCGACTAGTCAAGCTGAGTTAGGAGTCAGTTACATTAAGTTATAGTTCTCTACATTCAGTTAGCGCTAGGTTAGCATGGATGCATGTAGGATAGGCACATTTATCACCTACCATAGTTAGTTATCCTCAATTAACACTGAAGTAGACACTTGAGTTGTGTTTTAGAACTCCGTTGAACTCCGATAATGGTTTAGACAAGGTCAGTTAACTATTGAGTCCTCTAATAGTGATTTAGGTAAGGTCTTAGTTACCTACATTCAAGTAGAGTCTAATCAATTTGAATTTATTGTGGCTATTTAAGACATTGTACTTGATTTTAATTATTATCTAATTACTCTTTGATTAATGAAAAGCATTCATAGCTGCAAGCCATTTTTGCACTGTTTCATTCTTCAATAACTGAGTAAATTGTGTGATCTATCCTGCGAGTTGTGTGTTTATCCACATAACTATGTGCTCAATTTAATATGGTATCATAGCCTCGATAGACAAGGCACTTCTCCTCCTCATATCTCCTACTGGATCATTTTTTTAGCAAAATTGCTCCTTCCAGCTCTCCACCAGAAGCAGAAGGTTTACCACTTAATACCCCAAGTTAAGGAATTGTTGATCAAGCTTGATCAACTATGCTGCGTGTGATGAAAACCTGAAATGTGCAGGCTGTCTGACCTTGCAGTGCTCTTTTTGTTTTGTTTTGCAGGTACAACTTCAAAATGAATTCATCAGTTCCTCTTCTCACCCGATCCTCAAACTATTTTTAATGGAAGGTGAAGATGTTTGTATTTATGAATAGACAAGATATCTATATGGTGTCTGATGGATTTTGTAGAGATTATTTTGAGAGTGAGACTGATTGGCTAAATGCAAAGGATGCAGCTTTTGAAATAATGAAACTGACTCTTTCTCCTAGCTTGCGCTACCTAAGTAGATATATTAAAGATCCGCAGGAACTCTGGACAATATTGGACAAAACATTTGGAATGATTGATGAGGATCATAATATCACTTTGGAGAGCACATCCAGCACCATAATCATCCTTGATCAAAAAATATTGGCCTTCACTCTCTCTGATGAAGTTGTTCAAGATTAAGAAGAAGCAGAATCTTCCACACAGTCAATTCAAATTGAAGATAGTCTCCTTGCAGTGACTCCTTCTCCTAATGCTCCAGAAGTTCATGAGATCTATGATATCTCATATCCTCATATGGATTAAATATAATAAGACATTCAAATCTCTGATATTGAATAAAAACACTACTGCATTTCCATGCAAACATTCACCGATGATTTTCCTTTGAATTTTGTGCAAAATTTGCTAGCAATTGCTTCCAAAAGTGAAGAGAAATTTGTTTTTTCTCCCTCTAATGTTGCTGCTGGTGTGAAAATAAGTAATAAATTGGATATTTTGGAAAAAATATCAGATTACCAGAGTGATCCAGTTGCTCCCCATGATCTAGATCTTCCAGCAAATTCCTACAAGATTGCATGCACCAAAATTCAAAATTTTGAAGAAGAAGAAAATTGTGCATCCACCGTCTGGGAGGACCATACATTTGGATATGATATGAAACTTATTGGATATGATATGATATTATTTATATCTGATATGATATTTCTTGGTTCAATATTTCAGGTTCATAAACCTTCAGTACTACTTGTAGTTGTTCCCATCAACCGTTGTGAAGAAACAAGTACTGCAAGTCTCCTTCGAAATTGTTGCTGGGGATTTGATTTCATTTCACAGTTTTGGATCTGTTGTGAACATATTTAGATATGATTTGATTTATTATCTGATATTATTTGGTTCATATTTTAAAATCCAAGAGCTTTCATTCATGCTTGTAGCTACTCTCACCAATTCCGGTGTGAAAAATCAACTACCGCAATTTCTCTTCAAAACTGCTGCTGGGGATTTGGTGTTAGTTTCCTCTTATGAGGTTTCTGATATTTTATTTTGTGAATAATTATATATTTTTTAAGCTATATCAGAATATGGAGCTCAGGAATTCACTCTCCATAGTCCCAGTGCTTCTCTACCATTGATCACATGCTCATCTCCTCATAGAACTAGTAAAGACATTCTGCATCCTCCTGAACACTTTCTCCTAACACTTGGGGATGATTTTACCACTCATGGTTTTCTGTTCATGGCTGAAACATATCAGTTTCTTGAGTGTTTATCACATGTTCTGAATCCTCAAGAACCTTTTCTCACTTATCAGTTGATTTCAATTGCTCTACATGGGTCCATTCTTCATCCGGCAACTGTCTATATTTCTAATTTAGTTGAGCATATAATTATTCTTCCAAAGAGGAATATTCCTCTAGACATAATGATGGATAGGTTCACATTCCAGGCCTCAGATACCTGTGCTCAGAATAACCAGATTGATCTTGATTATACCTGCTTAATTAGAGGGGGGGCTTTTTTCCCATGTGGTTTTTCCCCTAGCTCCTTGTATTGAGCAGTTACTTTAATTTAGTTGATGTAATGGGTGACCTATGGTATTAGTTATGAGGGCCCATAGATTGTAAAATTTATCATTCAGGAGGGGTGTTAGGATTATTAATCCTCCCTTCTCCAATTTGGTCATATGTCTAAATCAGGAGTCATGTCTAAATCGGGAGTCCATCCAATCTAGTTTTAGTCAATAGCACCATTGGGTCCACTTTGCCTAATTGGGGCACATGTTCTAGTTACTAAAGTGTGGGGAACACTAATTGAGGCCTACTACCACTAATTTCACTTGCTTACATCAATTTAGGATCCTCGTAGTTCAATTCCTACAATTTGGGAGCCACTAGGAGTGTCGATACCAACCTTCATCAGTTGAGTTCAATTAGTGACTAGTCAAGCTGAGTTAAGAGTCATTTACATTCAGTTCTAGTCCTCTACATTCAGTTAGCACTAGGTTAGCATGGATGCATGTAGGAGAGGCACATTTCTCACCTACCACAGTCATTTAGCCTCAGTTAACACTAAATTAGACACTTGAGTTGTGTTTTAGAACTCCGTTGAAATCTGATAATGGCTTAGACAAGGTCAGTTAACTATTGAGTCCTCCAATAGTGATTTAGAAAAGGTCATAGTTACCTACAATCAAGTAGAGTCTAATCACGTTATTCTCACTAGAACGGATCGATGAGGCGAGAAGGCACTCCCGCGGCTAGGGCAAAATCCTAGCCGCCCTGTGTCTCCTCCAGGCTACGTACAGGCCCCCTGCGGCTCCTCCAGGCTGCGTGCAGGCCCGTCCCACTGAAGCTTCCCACTCTGGTTCGCGTCCAAGATGCGTTGCGGTTTTGAGCAGTGTTTGAAGCTGCGTCGGCATTTCTCCTCCGCCGTGGCCATGCATTCCTCTCCTTCCGGTGGACGGGCCATGGATCCGTTGGAGGCTTTCAGAGTTCTTGTTAGATCTGCAGGCCCTAGGGCAAAGGTCGCCCCTCCTACCAAGTTTGTTAAAAATATGGAAGAGATCCCTTCTCTGGAGCTCTCCCCTTCTAATCTGTGCCGCATGGCCCTTATGCTCTCAGAAAAAGCCCTCATTACCAAGTTCATTGGTCTGTGGCCCAATCCCAAAGCAGTGGATCAATGGATAGCAGAACGTTGGAGCTCCCTGGCGCCCTCCCATATCTCTTTATGTGCTACAGGAAGAGGGTATTTTGTTTTTATCTTTGAGAACAAAGAAGAGCGGGATCTAATATTCAGATCTGGACCATACTTCATGGGATCGAGGGGGCTGTTCTTAGCTCCTTGGTCTCTGGACTTCAATCTTGAAGCAGAGATCACCGCTGCCCCAGTTTGGGTCTGGATCCCCCATCTTCCTCTTCATCTCTGGGGGAAAATCTCCCTTGCTGATATAGGAAACAAGCTCGGCCATTTTCTGGATAGCGCAGAGCCTAAAGGGGATCAGTACACCTGTGCGCGCATCTGTGTAGAGGTCAATCTCGAGAAAGGGCTCCCGAAAGCCCTTCAACTCACCTTGGGTGACTGGAGTCACATCCAAGAGTTGGACTATGATCATATTCCCTTCAAATGCCTCTGATGCCATGTTTACGGTCATTTCGCGAAAAGCTGCCCCAAAGCCCCAGTGACGGTGGCTCCTCCCCAGGCCAATGGGGCAGACTTCCAGCCAGTTGCTAATAGACGAAGGGCTCCCTGGAGAAAGGAACCAAATCATAGGTTCCCACCACAGAAGAATCTACCCCAGCTATAAAAACAGATTTGAAGCCCTTCAAGAACTCGATGACCAGGATCCAGAAGCAGCAGCAGCGGTTGAAGAGATGTTGGAGCCAAGTCCAGGTCAAGAAATTGAAGCTCCAGAAGCAAAAGAGGTTCCAGAAGTGCGTGCCCCCCCTGGTACCGCGAAAGACCCCACGCCTGAGACCCTTGTTTTAAAGAAAGATCCCATCAATTTGGGTGGTGAGACCTCAGCCCAGCTAGGGCTGGCATCCTTGGTCCCTTCAACAGAGGAAACCTCAGACTCTGAAGACTTTTCAGCCCCTTCTCCTCCCCTCAACAGAGGATGCAAGACGAATAAAGAATGTAGAGAAAAGGAAGCAGCCTCAAACATCAGCGTGGGCTATCAAAAGAAACTAGATCCTTTCATTAAGGGACACTCCTCTCCGCCGGTTTAATGCTCTATTTTTGTATTCTTCTCTGCTCACAATTTGTGAGAGTATACTCTTGTAAGCAGTACTTTTCTCGCAATAGTTTCAGGAACATTTGGGATTCATTTCTCAAATCATTTTTAAGAAGGCTGACTGTTTTAATTGAGGCCATCAGCCTTCTTTCTCGGAATTCCTCCTTGTACGCCTGGCTGGGCTACAGCCTTTTTTAAAAAAATTATAAAATTTTCAGTTTCTGTTAAAAAAAAAAAAAAAGTAGAGTCTAATCAATTCAAATTTCTTATGGCTATTTAATCCATTGTACTTCATTGTAATTATTATCTAATTACTCTTTGATTAATGAAAATAATTCACAGCTGTAAGCCATTTTTTCACTGTTTCATTCTTCAATAACTGAGTAAATTGTGTGATCTATCCTATGAGTTTTGTGTTTGTCCATAGATCTATGTAGTCAATTTAATATGTTTACTTGGAGTAGTATAAGAGTCCCGTAAGAAATGACCCAACAATGTAGGTGAATTAACTATTTTTCATAAGAAATCAGGTGATTGAGATTTATGATTCTTTCGGTTATGGATTTGGCTATAGGTTATAGGAATTTCTTGATAGTTCTTTTGATAATGGATGTAGACATTGTAATTATAGGATTTGTGCAATGGAGTCTCCAGGTGAGCTTACAACCTTATTCACCAAAAGGTAACGTCGTAATGGATAGGTGAGTGAAAAAGAGTGATGGTTATAAATATTTAAGCAATTATAAAAGTAAACTCCATGTTAAACCAAATGTGATATGATTGATAAATAAAGAAAAGGTATACTTGCAAACACCAAAGGTAAGCCTCTACCTCCCCAACAACAGTGCCAAAATTGCTATCATATAACTTGTAGTTTCCCCACAAAGTTATCCTATTCAGGATGGAAGAGGAGATGAGGAACTAAAGAGGTGAACCCAAAGTATCCTAACCCCTGTATATGGATCAGTTGTCACATCGACCGGGATTATTTTCACTTTATTCACTAATAAGCCAAGTGACAAAGGGGGAGGCCTTGATATAACCTAGAAGGTAAGACCTAAAGATAAAAAACCAATCAAACAAATACAATAGAGTACGTAAGGTGCATAACTGATGAAACCATATATCTAAAGAAATTTACCACTGATTGAAATATATCTTGAGCTATGAAATTTTATGAGATAGAAAGATGGCCCAAAATGTCCATTCTCAAATATTACAGAAGTTATTGACGGATCTAGGATGTGAGTGTTACTTCAAATGACTACTGGCAATACCCTAGGGGATTGAAGATGGAAAATGATGGTATACCTAGAACAGTGAATTGAGATATAATTAAGGTTCATTAACACTAGATTTAATACGCTTGATGAGAGATATGAAAATATCCAAGAGCATAAGCAAAAAAATAACTTAAAACTTAGAAAAATGATCAATCTACCAAGGAGGGTGAATTGCCTAGGCCCTAAAGGCCGGTTTCTAGGATGAATTTCCTAGGCCCTAATTTTAGGATATCTAGGGTTTTGAATATGGTCACAAATACCCAAATTCTGAAAAATCAAAATTCTAATTGTATTAATCCCTAGGAATTTTCCTACGTACTAAACTAGGGTTTGAAAGTAAAAATTATGCAGCAACAATTGGATAGAAAATAAAATTGAGAAACCTACTTGGATCACTTACTTGATTTTTGAGGAATATTTCTAAAGTGATGAATACTACCTATGCATATATAAATTCAAATATTATTGAAGACCCTGCTCCAAGTGAGACGTCCAAATACCCTAAGTGCACCCTCGAGGCTTACCAAGCCAAGGAAATACCAATTAGACTGGCAACAAAATAAAGAAATGAATAACAAGAGATAAATGATGAAAGAGTAAATGATCAAAAAATAAAAATACTCCCTGTCAACCAAAAATTTGAGAGAGAGAAACAAGGTGGGTTTCCTCCACAAGTGTGCCCCTCTCTAAATCAATCTCCCTATGAGCAATCAAAATATGGATCCAAAATATACAAGATGCATTCACCAATATCTTTCAATGCAAGCAAAAATAGTTTCAACCAACACCAAGTACAATAATCCCCATCCACATAAGTATTTAAGTCACAAAAAGTTTTCTTTATTCCAAAAATATTGAGCCAAAAGTGTAATATCCTGAGCCAATGCGGACTAAGAATTTTTCCCTCAGGTTGTTTTGAGCCAATCCAAACAAAGAATTTTCCCCTCAACCTGTTAAATACTTGTGGTTACTTTAACCGAATGTTGTATATTACTCTTTTGAACCAATATGACTACCTTGATTTTATACAACACTTAAACATCTATTGTTGTAGCTTACTTTTGGCAGATCCTAAAGTTGAATTTCATAAAACAAAATTGGGTGTTTACTGTTGTAGGTGTCATGAGAGTGTCTAACCATTGGAATTTAATATCTATGGGTTTCAATTTGTATTTCATGTGGGAATAGATGGAAGTTATCATTCACAACATGATTTCTTGTTAAACTAAATAACACCAATGAAACTAACACATATATCATATTTTAAAAAAATTACTTTCAGATCTAAAATATGTTTATTCATGCACTGTATACATGACTGGAAGTGATGTAGATCTGAAGTTACACTCTTTAACCATCAATCAAGAGACATTCATGTGTTGCAGTAATTGTTTGGAAAACTCACTCTTGGAGCTTTCAAATATGCCAAAGATGACACTATAAAATACAGTCAATATTCTTGTAGCTGCCTATATATTATTCCCATGTAATCATACTCCAATGCTGCCTTAAATCCCTGTATAACACCCCTTAAAAAACACCACCTTTTCTGCAACAATTATTGGAGAATATTGAGTGAATTTAATAGACCATCAACTCCCACAACACGCAAGTGAGTAACATTTCTTCTTCTTTCTCATGATTTGACAGTCTATCCACTGTGCTCTATTGGTAACACCCTCCATTCTTGATTTATATCTAAGATGAGTGTAACTAAATAAATGTTACCATAAAAAATCTAGTAGTGGCCCACCTTATAGAAAAATCCCATCCAAAATCAAACAAATTAAACTTGTCCTTGTTGTAGCTTCTTCTCTGGTAGTGTCATGACTTGTGGGTCAAATTTAAACCACTTGTCTCAATAAGAGTAAATTTTCCCACTATTAAACTAGAAGATGGTATTACTCTTTACAATAACATATGGCTAAAATTTAGTGTTGAATGGAATTAACCATAGGAAATGGTGAAAATACAAGTTCTCTTACCAACTGGTTTGCCCTCTCGTGTAATGTAAAGTCACATTCCTTTAGACAAAGATAAAATAGTCTTGTTTCAACCCACGACTTTCACATTGAGAGAATCAAAATGACTTGCAACCATTTGGACCAAGCACCATTTCACACACTTGAATGGAAGTTCTGAGTGCACCCTTCCTATGTATAACTCACATCAATGGTGACTGGAACTGATGACTCTTTAGTGATGCACCCTCTAGAAAATATATGGAATCATATATAAGTGCACCTCCCTTCCTAAAGATCAAAATTCAAAGTTGGGTTGCTCTCTATCTCTCTTCCCATGAAATATCTACTCCATAAGTAAACATGAGGATGAAATTAGAATATCTAACTACAACAGTGAAGCACAATGATAAATCTAAGGGCACTTCCCAAACTCTTCAACTCCTCCTACGGTTTCGTCCAAGAGAAGTTTGAAGCTCAAAATATCTCAATATCAAAATGTAAAATAGACAAGAATGAGAGAATGAGATCTCATGCCCATTTTTATAATTTCACCTTTTCCCCCTTTGTGACTCTTGAACTTTTCTCTTTAAAATATTAAAAAGTGACTTTTTATGAGAAAGTGGCCTCTCATTCACTTTTTTTTTTTAAATTTCAAAGTGAGTACTTTATGACTTAACTTTTACTTACCATTCACTTTATTATAAATCATCTTTTATAAAATCACTTTAAATAAATTAACTAATAATGTCACTTTATAAATTTCTTTTTTCCTAGGTGACATTAATAATTAATTAATTCCATTTTTCACTGACTATATCCTACAAAAACTGGACAGGCTAGTGTGTCACATCCTATAAAAGTCATCTACAAAGGGACATTACAAAAATCCCATTTAAAATGATGTAATATCTCTTAAATAGATCGAGAGTGATGTCCACATCCTAACTAACTCAATCCAATGGTTGAGATTATAACATCATCAGTGGTGGAGATTACATTTTTCATCATACACATGGATCACTCAAAAGAGGGGGGCACACTTTTTCCCAAGGATGCCTTAGGGAGGTGAAATACATCATAATGAATGAATATAAAAAAGTGATACATTATGGGATCACCTTAGGGCATAAATAACCCTAGGTTCCCACTCTAACGCATAACATCAAGATATAACATGTTAATACATCAAATTCCAAGGTGAGGGGTGACTCTCATGGTGACATCCTCCCTAGATGAGCCAATAAAATAAATATGGGCTCCATGCTAAAGAATACTGACAAAGAATGATCCATAGAGCCACTATACACTATATCATATCATCCCAAAACAATTCCAAGCTAAGGACTAACCAAATCGATTTTCTTGAAGGACCCATGGTCACTTTTCAATGAATAAAAATACTGATAATAACTACTAGGAAATAAACTACCAATATTATCATTTCCTTCCCCCATGAACTGAGTATGCCACTGGAATAAGATATTCCAAATACATTGATGATGACTACAAATACACCATGGATCCATGTATATATTCCTCTAGAAGATCAAAACCATATCCTATAATAAAAAATGGTCATAATAATAATAATAAACCATAATAATCCTGATCATCACCAATAATCATCAAACAAGTATGTATATGGTATATTGGATGCGTATAGGTGACAACAAATTAATCTCAAACTATTAGAATTTTATCATTCAAGCTAGCATAATATTAGGATCTTTAACTGAGAGAATAACAAGCACATCAATCAAACACAAGAGACAATGAACACAATGTTTTTCCTCAAGGAAACCATAAATGGAGAAAACCCCACAACTTCCTCAGAGATAGAATCGGCACCAAAAGTAAAACCCCAAAACAATAAGATGATCTCCCGACAGCAGTAGTCTCTTTCTTTCTAGCCCCAACAACTTCTTCTCCCTCAGCTATGAACTACAACTGAGTGTGAGTGAGTGTGTGTTAAATAGAGAGGCTCATACAAATTCCCGACTTGACAATAAATCACTAGGTCCAACTTCACTACGAGAGTCTAATAACCCTAGGGCCCCACAACTACGGGGAATTTAACCCTTGATCAATAGGAGGGTTTCCCACAATGACTTGACATGACTTGTTTACATTATAGAAACTCTCGATCGGAACATTGGGGCATGACATGACTCAATTACATTACAAACACTTCCCATAATAAACATCGGGGTACAATACATAAGATATACAAGTGAATACATTCTGAATTTACAATTACATCAACACTCCCTCTTAACTAGGAAGGTATTCTCTCAACACAATTTTTCAGCATTGGTCTTCTTCTCTGTATTAACTAGATCATAATTGAGTTCTCATCTTCTTCAAGTGATCTTGATTTTTAGGTCATCTTCATCTTCAAGTAATATTCATCTGGATTTGGATCATCATCACTGGATTTGGATCATCACTGGATTTGGATCATCACTCGATCGGGACCATCTCTGCTAGATCAACATCACTTGATCTGTATCATCACTCGATCTGGATCATCTCTACTGGATCAACATCACTAGATCTGTATCATCTCTTCTGGATCATCATCAATGGATCTAGATCATCACTAGATCTAGATCATCACCAATTCATCATTACTGGTGATATCTCATGATTCTTCTCACCACAGGAAGTTCTACAAATCCATCCCTTTTTCATGCTGGTTGTAGGCCTATCCTCCATGTAGGTCTTCTTCAGTGCTTATATTTGACCCTAAGTCAGAATGGCCCGCCAAACACTTACATTTGACCTTAACTCATCATAAAGGCATGCCTAACATCCACATCTGACCATGAGAGGAACACATCCACCATCATGTCAGAATGGCCTAGCCCTCACATCTGACCATGGAAGGAACCTAATCCTCTCACCATGTCAAAATGGCCCAACCCTTAAATTTAACAATGGAAGGTACTTAATCCTCTCACCATGTCAGAATGGCCCAGCTCTTACATCTGACCATGGAAGGAATGTAATCCTCTCCCCATGTTAGAATGGCCCATCCCTTACATCCGACCATGAAAGGAACTTAATCCTCTCACCATATCAGAATGGCTCTCAGTCCTATACTGAGAGTTCCTAGTAACTGACCAGGTGCCTCCATTCTCCTAGAGAATGGCATCAGCCCTTATATCTGATCAAGTGAGAACACATACCTCAATCACATCAGAATGGCCCTGCACTTATATTTGATCATATGAGACTACATCCCATAGTCATATCAGAATGGCCCTCAGTCCTAGATTGAGTATTCATGGTAACTAACCAGGTACCTCCATTCAGAGAATGGAAATAGCCCTTATATCTAATCATGTAGGAACCAATCAAAGAGTCATATCAGAATGTCTCAACACTCATATTTGACATGGAAGGAGCCAATCTTCTCACCATGACAGAATGCCTCAGCCCTTACATCTAACCATGGAAGCAACCTAATCCTCTCACCATGTCAAAATGTCTCATGGACTTATCACTTCCCCTTGGAGGGAACCTCGATCTAGGGAACACCAAGATTCTCCCTGAAGTACTTAACTTCACTCTCACCAATGGCTTCATCAACACATCAGCTATATGTTCGTCCATCGTAACATACTGGAGCTTCACTGCACCTCTCTGCACCATATCCCTGATATAGTGATACTTGATCTCGATATGCTTTGACTTGTCATGGAACACCGGGTTCTCTGACAACTTCACACAACTCTAGTTGTCGTAATATATACAAGTAGCATCTAACTGGAGATCAAATAAATAAGACATTAGCTTCATTAGCCATACTACCTCACAACTAGTTAAACAAGCTGCGACATACTCTGCTTCAGTTGTACTCAGTGCCACATAGGATTGCTTCCTACTAAACCAAGAGATCACACCTGATCCCGAACTAAAGCAACACCCTGAAGTGCTCTTCCTCTCGATGGAAATGCATACCCAATTTGAATCAACATAACCCTCCAAGTCAATCTTCTGATTCACGTCATATTTGAGCCCATAATCAATTGTACCCTTTAGGTACCTCAGAATATGCTTTGCAACAATCAAGTGAACATGTCTCAGATCTATTAAGAACAGGCTCAAGGTGTTCACAAAAAATAAAATATATGGTCTCGTGTTCATTAGGTACATCAAGGACCCAATCATTTGATGATACATCGTAGCATCAACTACTTTTGATGAAGCATCCATCAATAGCTTCAGGGTGGATGCCATAGGTGTGGTCATGGACTTGCGATACATCATCCCGAACCTCTTCAGGATCTCTATTGTATACTTCCCTTGTCCTAGGGAAATTCCATCTGCATTCTGCCACACCTCCATGCCTAGAAAATAGTGCATCATACCCAAGTCCTTCACTTTGAACTTGGAAGCAAGCTTCCTCTTTGTATCAACAATCAACCCATCCATACCTATTACAAACAGATCATCTACATATAGTAGGAGCATCACTGGGTTGCCATATTCAACCTTGTAGTAAAGGTTGGAATCTTCTTTACTCTTGGTAAATCCCAAATTGGATAGAAATCCATCAATTCTACTGTACCATGTCTTGGGTGCCTGTTTCAAACCGTATAGGGTTTCTTCAATCTACACACATGAGACTCCCTGTCATGTGTCTCAAAATCGAGTGGCTGCTCCACATATACTTCCTCTTCCACTACACCATTCAAGAAAGCAGTCTTGACATCCATTTGGTATATCTTCCATTTCATTACTGCAGCCAGAGCAAGTACTGATCTAATGGAAGTGTATCTAGCTATAGGTGCAAAAGTTTCTTCATAATCTATTCCTTCTTTCTGGGAGAAGCCACGAGCCACACATATTCCTTTATATTTTTCTATGCTGTCGTCTGCAGCATGCTTGATCTTGTACATCCATTTGGAAGTTACAACAGACTTCCCTTCTGGTCTTGGTACAACATCCCAAACATAATTCTTCATGATCAATTGATACTCTTCAATCATAGCATCCTTCCATTCTTTCCTTTTTATCTCTTCTTCATAATTGGAAGGTTCTTTATTGATGAAATCACATAATAAGGCTACATACCCTGAGCAGGACCTGGTCCTCTTTCTTTCTCAGTGATTCTCTTTTGGAGCCCCATATTTTTCTACACCTTGGATAGATTCCCATACCCAAGCAGGTTTCCTCTTATGATGATTCTTCTCTTGAGGTGGATCTACATGTTCTTGAGATTCTGCTAATTCTTTATCTTCTACTTGAATTTCTTCATTCATGGTTGTGTCATGAATTCTGGGTGCTTCTGTTTCTTTAGGTTCTTCAGTAGACCTCTTTCTAGATTTGTTGTAGGCTGAGTCTTCATGAAATGTTACATCCCTACTGTTGTCGATCTTCTTGAATATTGGGAAGTATATTCTGTAAGCCTTCAAGCTTTCAGAGTATCCCACAAATATACCCTTCTTTATTGAAGGATATAACTTTGTCCTCTTTTCTTTTGGAATGTGTATGTACACTGGACAACCAAATATTCTGAGATGGCTGACTTCTAGTTTCTTGCTGAAAAATACTTCTTCAGGTGTCTTGTTCTCGAGTACTTTGTGTGGAGTGTGGTTCTGTACATACACCGCTATTCTGGAAACTTCTACCCATAGATGCATGGGAATATCTTGATCATTAAGCATAGCCCTTGTAGCTTCCATGATCATTCTATTCTTCCTTTTTGTAACCCCATTCTGTTGTGGATTATATCTAGTGGTTAACTCCCTCTTAATCCCTGAATCTTTGCATAATTATTTGAATTCAATTGATGTGAATTCTCTGCTATTATCTGATAAAAAGGTCTTGATATTCTTTTCAGTATGGTTTTCATTCAAGGCTTTGGATGCCTTAAAATTTATGAATACTTCATCTTTGTTCTTTAAGAAGTAAATCCATGTCTTCCTAGAAAAATCATCAATAAAAGAAACATAGTATACATACCCTCTTAATGAACTTGATGACATTGGACTGCATACATTGGAGTGAATGATTTCCAAGATTCCTTTTTCTTTTCTCTTGCTACTTGGAAATGTCTTCTTTGTGTTCTTTCCTTTTGCACATCCTTTGAAGACACCATCATGTTTTTCCTGAATTTCTGGAAGACCTTCAACAGATTTGCTTGGAATTGGTAGTTCTCTGTAGTGCACATGTGCAAGTCTTCTATGCCAAAGTTCATTTGTCTCTACTGTGTCATGGACCAAAGCTTGTTCTAGATGGCCCTTCAATTTGTATAGGCCTCCCTCTTATTCCCCAATCACTACTACATCATCAAAAGTCTTTCCCTTTGGCCACATGAGAACTTGGCCATCTACAAATGTAACCGTCATGCCTTTTGCATCTAATGCAGATATGGAGAGGAGTTTTTCTTACATCCCGATACAAACAATACATCCTTCATCTTCATAGACTTTCCAGAGTCTAGCTTATAGGAGGATTCCTCACTACCTTTTATTGGATACTAGTAATCATCTCCGAGTTTCACCTTGTGGGGTGATTCATGTTCTGATAGTCTCACAAAAAACTCTTTGAATCCTTTCATATGTTTGGAAGCCCCACTTTCTATAAGCCAATCATTTCTTCCATGTGTGATGTTTCCCGTGAGAGCAGAAATCAAAACATATTCTTCATCACTTGAAGAATCATCACTTTCTTGCTTGTTTCTCTTTGTGGAAGGTTCATCATCTTCTGCAGCATGAGCATGATGTCTTCTCTTGTTTTTTTTCTTCTTGTGAGAGTTTCTTTTGTTTCTAGGACAATCTTTGGCATAATGTCCTATTTCATCACAAGTATAACATCTGAGTTGAGATTTCTTGGAGGAATAATTATTAGCTTTGGAATGATGATGATGGTCCCTTCTATTTTTCTTGGATTGAACTATGAGAGCTTGATCTTCACTTCCCATCTTTTATTCTCGAGATGCTATCTGAGCTTCTTCTTGTGAGCATTCTTCCCATTGTCTGTTGAACTTGACTAGCTTCTTTCTGGCACAAATTCCTTGAATGAAAGAGTCCCATGTCCTAGGGAGACCATTCAAGTTGGTCATTACAATCTCTACATTCTCCACTGCTTCAAGTTGTTCTTTGATCTGGGAGACCCTTGTGAAGTATGAATCTGTATGGTCTCCGCATTTTGAATCTTCACATTCTTCAATTGGTTCCTCAAAGTCACTTTCTGGTTTATGTTCTTTCCTTCAAATAGTTTGGTTAGGGAATAAAACATAGCTTTAGCTGTCTTTAGGGAGGACACCTGTGGTATTAGGTGATCCTTGATTGAATCAGCAATAAATCCTTTGAGCCATAACCAACTTCTTCTTGTGTAATGCCTTAGCCTTATCTCCATATGGAACTGGAACCTCCTCATTGATGCAGGAGTCCAACTCATTTTCTTCCAGGACCTGAGAGATCCTATACTTCCAATTTCAGAAGTTATCAACTCCCTAAAGCTTTTCATCAAGCTTGGTATGGTGAGACATCTTAACTGAGAACCTCAAATGGAAATACAAAAGATTTATATCTTACTGGGTCAAGATGTTGGAATAGGATCTGAAGCTGAATTTCTGCAGTGCTGGTTCAGGAGTAGATTAGGGTTTGACTTTACCGGAGTTCTATCCAACCTAATGCTTTGATATTGATCTCTAAACTTTGATTTTGAGGAGGAGATCAATCCAGTCCTGGGCTCACTAAAAAATTCCACTTCCATGGAAAGCCCTAATTTCCGGCATGTTTCCCCCTGAGTTTCACACCAAACATAGGGTTTCTTAACCCCATGTATCTAAGCACCTAATAGCCACAAAATATCCCAATGGAAGTGGAAAACTCTACAAATCCCTCCTCCACCTCTTCAAGTATGTCTCTATCCTGAAGTAGTCATCTAAATGTTATCATCTTCCCCTGTGAAATCTCTCCATCCGTGTGAGGAGGAACTTTGCATGAGGGCCCTGACCCACTATTGAGCCAGTCATGACCATAGTAGTTGGTTTTCAATGAGTGAGCCAAGCAATGAAAAGGTGCCCAATTCTTCTCCCACCTAGAGATATGAATATCTTGTATGGTGGACCATAAGTTCTATTTCGATGTCTCTTACTCAATACACTCATTCACCATAACAATGGTCCTCACGGACTCAATCATGGAATCCCACCCCTCATAAACATCTATTAGGATGGGTTGCTCCATGTCTTCAAACCACAACAAATACATTATTAGGTCCATTATCTTAATGGTGAGATCTACCCTCTCCCACCAACCATTATCTAGCACTGTTTCCTTTACCTTTTTTGAAGCAATCTGATCCACTTTTCTCCAAAATGACCAAAACTCAGAAATAACCATGGACCCAAGAGTGGTTTTGACCTCCCTCAACCTCTTGAGCATGATCAATGAGGAAGAAAACTGAGTATATGAAACCTTAAACAATGAAATATGTGTGTACTCTTTGTATATTGTGAGGGAATTGGTGTGGTTTTGTACAAATTTACGGATATGGCATGCATCCTCAATAAGTTTTCCAATCCATGTCACATCCAAAGCAATAGATTTCAATGCTAAATTCAAAGAATGGACAATACAAGGTGTCCAAAATACCTATAAGATCAATAAAATAAAGTATAAATGAGTCTAGACTCTAGATTATACAAGACTACAACTAACAATTCGAATGAAAATCTATAAATTGACCTTCCCCCCATGGGCTAGATGAATCTTGTGATAAATTCAAGTAATGAGCAAATTAACAATGAAATTATGCAAGGTTTCAAAAATGAAAATACCTTTGAATATTTATCTTCCACAATCATGCCAACATCCTTGCAAACAGGTGCATTGTCTATGATGATTTGTACACAAGACTCAACACCTATGTCTTCAATGACTTTGATGAACAACTCACCCATATATTATGCACCCTTTTATTTCTCAAGAGCATCCACCGCTTTCAAGAACATTGATCCATTTGGGGAAGACACCATGAGATTAATGAGTGGATGGAATTTTGTATCCATCCATCCATTAGAAACAATACTGACATCGACTGATGACCATTCTGATCTAATTAGATCAATAATTTAATCCACCTCCTCCTTTGCCTTAACCAACTTTTATCATAAATCTTGTAGTTTCCTCAATTGATTGATCTTGTAAAGGATGGAAGAGGGGACAAGAAACAAAAGTCACAACCTATGGAAACCCTAACCCCCAAAGGATGGATGGTTTTCATGTCAGTTAGGAATTCCTTCTCTTTATGCCACTAGAGAATCCCAAGTGACAATGGGGGAGACCCAGATCTATCCTAGAAGGAAATATCTAAAGGAAATCACCAAATCATACTCCTAATGAAGAATACATAAGGTGAGTTCCTGAAACCCTATATCCGTAAGATAAGACACAAATTAAGGTTCTTGAGTAAAGGTGGTTCATTAAGCTGGTAATGTTACTCAAGGTGAATGATCAGGTGGCTTGTGAGGATTCAGATTGGATCTAGTATTTTAGTGTGCTGGTTCAAATGATCAAACCTGGACCCTGGAGTGATTTAAGCTGATAATTGTGAAATTACCAAGGTGAGGTTGATATTAATAATTATGGATTCCTCCACAATAACTTGGATGACAGATTCAACAATTGGAAGATCCAAGTGAAATCAAATAAAAATACATAGAGAAACTGCCTTCCATATAGAGAGGGGCACTCTCTTTCCTAGAGATAGATTCCCAAAGGTGGGTAAATGGAGTCTACAGCTAACACCTATGAAGGAAACAAAGTTTCAAGGGATGTCCGATAAAACCCAGATCACCTAATTTGCAGATTCCTGGTGCAAAATGGTCTGGCGATTTTTCCTACTTCTACTGAGGGTTTTCTGAATAAATGCATTGATGGGCAATGCATGGAGAAATTAAACAAAGGAGAATATACCTGTGAGACATACCTGGATTTTGTATATGACCTCTGATATGATGAAGAATGTTTCTTTCTTGATCAATGAGTATTTCGGGAGAGATCTTGATGTAGTTTAGCTTCTGTCAATGACCCTAGCGCCCTCTTCAACCTGCCAAACTAGATAAAATCAAAAATTAAGACAAATGAACATGATCTATAATATAAAAAAAAGTATGGGAATGAACGATCATCAAGAAACTATCATTCCCTGAATAAAACACCCGAGAGCTAGGGCAAGGTGAGTTTCCCCAGAGATGTGCCCTCCTCTAGCGTGCCTCCTCAATCCTGCAGATAAATGGGTAAAGGAAAAATACAAGAACTATCCTGAAACAAGATCAGTATATAAAGGAAATAATTCCAATCATAAAATCATTAACTCATCAACAATACTCAGAGTGTAATCCCATACAAGTATCTTTATTCAATATTATGGTGCAGAGATACTGAAATACAATGGGGGTTTCACCTCCCTTAAATAGTTTGAGAGTGTGTCCACAATTCAACTAACTAACATCCGATAATTGATATCAATACATCATCAACAGTGGATATAAAAAATACAAATATCATCACATGGATCTAAGTGACCACATCATAAGGGGGGCAGGGGGCACTTTGCTCAAGGACACATATCTAAGGTGAAAGTCACAATATAACATGATACGTGACATGATAATACCTAAAGGGGGGCCACTAGAGTATTAATTCACCCTATGCCCCATTACAACTTCATAAAATATGATATAACAATGAAATACATCATTAGCCAAGTTGATTGGGCACCTCTTGGGAGGCTTTCCTCACTGATTGAGCCAAAATAAAAAAATCTAGAAAAATATGACTAAAAAATGCTACAAGATTGTCTGGGATGTTGAGACACATCATCTACCAATATTTCAAGCCATTTTCATTGACCCAAGAGGCCAAATCGATTTTTCAGTGATATTCCTAGTTGATTTTTGCTGGTAGATCCTCTGGAAAATGAGAAAATTTCCATAACTTTGTTTAGGATGAGAACCGGGGAAAACTAGCTGCACTAGATGATCTAGAGACATAGAATAATGGTATAAGTGGCTACTCATACCCCCCATAACACTGCATTTCTCTAGGAGAACCAAAATCACTGCCATTTGTAATAAAATTTGATCATTTGGCCAATAATAAAGTGATAATAATCACTTATCAAGAGATCTAGGGACAATCTCTCAAAACTAAAACTGTAGTATTGGTCATGAGCATGTCTAGAACAAATATAAGCCATTTTTTTTAGTCACTTCCTTGGGAACCGTGCTTAACTTGGTCAACTGGGTTGACTGGGTCAAAGTACCCAAACTGAAGGTGAGAAACTGTATTCATATGATCCTGTAAGCATACATGATAAGAAATGATCCAATGTTGTATATCAAAAACAAGCTGAAATCATGTTATTCATAATCATGGTGAAAATAATAATAATAGTAAGTAAGATATGCCTGTGCTTCTAAAAAATATCAGAACCTTTTGGAAGTTTGCTTGTTCATGCCATACTTACAAAGTGTACACAATTTTCTAGTGTTAGGTGAGGATGGAAAGAAAGGATAGGTAAAGGGAAATGACTTATGATTGGCTTTGACTAATTGATCCCTTTGAATGATAACCAATACAGTCAACGAAAGTGACATGTACATGACAGATAACAATAGGGGATGGAGGTGTCTCACAGGTAGATAAAGTACTCGGGCTTGTTTCCTCTAGACTCTAGAAATATTTCCGTTGCACTTATTTAAAAAATAGATCAATCTTCAAAGGAAGGTTCCATGGAAGCCTTCTAGGCTCCATTACTGACAAATACATAGCCTTTGTAGGCTAGTCTCACCTTGTTTCCCTAGGGATAAAATGAGTCGAACACTATACAAAGAGTGAGTGCTCATCCTTTGACCATTGATCTTCTATTTCAATAACTTTATTTTCCCAATATAGTAGCCATCCTATAAGAGAAGGTGCCCTGGAAATCCTTCTGGGCTCCAGTAAATGACTAAGTCCTAGATCCGTTGCCAGCAAGTAGTCCATAGCCCCGATGATTTTTCCTCTCGCTACTGCCCCTATGGAGGGCAGATGATCCTTACATTATACAAAGAATGAGAGCTCAACCCATTGGCCACTGAATACCTTTTAAAATTTTATACTTTTGCATCCTTTAGATATAGCTTTTATGTGTTTAGATTATTTAGTGTTTAGCAACACTATTTGGTGGAGCACTTGTTTTGAGGACTAAAGGAGAAATTCCCAATGAACCCAACCATACTGGCCAATCCACATACTTCATATATAAAGACACAAAACAACATGGAGTATATCATGTACAGGGTTCAATATGGGGAAAATATATTCAATCTCACAAGTCTCAATCAATCTAAACCATGGGGTAAACTTCAAAAATGGATGAACTTGATGCACAGGATAGGTGACACATGGAACCGACAAAGCACTAAGGTTTAATATTTGTACAAGCATGGCATACGAAACAGTATTGACATCAAGTTCTTTGATTAGTCATTGCACAAGTTCAAGCATTAGTACAATATAAGCATAGGTCACCATAATCATCCTAACAAGACAGACATAGGTGTTTGACATACATCATAGATCAAAATAAAACTATGGAAGCATATACCTGATCTCACCATATATACCTATCTCCAACTGAGAGGTCCCCTCTGTAACTATGTGTACCATATTTTATATGCTGCTCTAATGAAATGAACTAGGTAATCACTGAAAGTATCTCAATGGACTAATGAATCTCAGTCTTGGAAAGGAAAATATGATGAACAAGGATCTGGAATGGCTGAAGTTGTAATGATCCATGCTAATACGCCATGTGAAAATAGATCGGAATAGAATAAGAGACAATTTTGTATGCTGCATCATGGTATCCTAGCTGTAAAAATGTATATGTGATAACATATGGCTCCAACTGGGACAAGTGCTCTAATGAAAAGAGTGATTGAGAACCTCAGAAATATCTAGTTTGCAGCACCATTAGCAACAAATAATCCAACACTTCCATATTTCTGCTTCCTTTCCAGATATTACCTATTATTTGTGCACATGGAAACAATAAATACTAGAGCACCATGTATGGGAAAAATATATGCAGGAATAAACTAACAAAAAAGAATGCTGGAAAGTAAAGTGTTGAAAATAAAATTCTAATCTAATCATTTCAAATGCAGAAAATGGAATAAATACAAGAAAAAATCAGTAAGAATACTCATACACCAATCAGACCGAAAACATGCTAAACTATTGCTTAGATAGCTTATTCAATCCTACCTAATCTAACTGATGGTGAAAAGACAATTTAATTTATGGGAGGAAAATAATGTTTGAGTAATCTAGCATTGACTGGTAATTCGAGTTCCTCACCATCTAGGGTTTCCAACCATACTGACCCCTTCCCTACTACTCAACCAACTTTGTAAGGTCTCATCCAGATTTTGTCAATATTGCCACGATTTCCTGGGTTTTCTTTATTTTTATCCCATTAAAGCACTGCATCTCCAACTTTGAAATCTTCATTCTGAGTGCTTTGATCAAATGTTCCCTTAGTCCTTTCTTGCTCAACTATCATGTTTTTTAACCCAAAAAATCCCTTACTCAGCTCTCCATGGCCTACGCCACCCAAGCACACCCATTCACGACCCTCCATTAGACCCCCACACCCTCAAAAAGGCTTAAGGATGAAGAAAAGGGATTAAAAACCCCAAAAAGGAGCCTAAAATACCCTCCTAGGAGCTAAAGCCCCAAAAAGGGGCTTAAACCCTAAAAGGAGCTAAAATTAGGGCGGAAGGGGCTAAGCCCACACCAAGGGATTAAAACCCTAAAAACCCAAAAAAAATATAAAAGGAGGGTGGGGGGTCACTCTCAAAACACACCTAGGCTTGCATACTGTTATGCTTCCCGTGGATGCCTTGAGACACCTTTTCCTCTCAAGCAACCCACATCCCCTCTCTTCCACTCATTTCTCCCCCATTGAGCCATAACTCCTCTTCCATTGTTGAGTGAGATACGGAGGTGCTTCCTTCTAGCCAGGGCATGGTGGCCCATTTCGCCAAAGGAGGTATAACACCATTTTGTTTATGCATTCATTTTGTTAGCTTAGTTGTTTTCTAACCCTTGTCTCTTTGCAGGTTTGATTTCTAAACATATTTTTGCAGGTTTTTAGTTTTTAATAGATTGTTTGCATGTTATTGGAAGCGGAACCCTAACCCATTGTTTGCAGAGGGGTGCTCCATCATTTCTCTTCTTTCTGTTCTTTATTTTATTTTTGTCTCTTTCCATTTCATTTTTCTTTTCAGCATTTTCACATGCACGAACCTACCCTTCTGTCCTATAGACAGAAGGGAGACATTCCTACCCCTGTACCAAGGAGAAATCCCTGCTACAGTACTGGCGACCATACCAGGTCGATCCCATAGGATCCCTAGTCCATATTTTTAAAATTTCAAGTTTTTTAGTTTTTGCCCTAGTTTTTAAAATTTCATGTCAAATTCAGTTTAGAACTAGTTTATTTCCAGTTATTAGTGTTGCCAAAGCCTCTGCTAGGAAAATCCTTAGTTTGGCAACAGTACAGGTTACTATCAGCTGGATCTGACTCAGGATGAGAAAAACCCCAAATTTGGGGCAGGTCGCACTTATCGGGCCTGAACAGGGGATGAGGGCACACTTTTTGGCCTAATAGGCGCACCCAAGGTGCACTTAATCATCCAAAAGGTGTGACTTCACTCAGAAACATAGACCGCGACTGTTTGTGAAATCTATGCGGCCCCCTCGCCTGTTTCTGAAAAAAATTTGCGACCCCCTCACCAAATTTGATCAGAAATATGCAGTCTGCCAATCAGAGGTTCAATTTCAGTTTAATAGGGACCGTTAGTGTGGCTCAGCTACCTCTGTCCAGCATACTAGTTTAATTTTAGTTTCTATTTTAATTTCCTTTAATTGTATCAACAAACAAAGTGTAAATTCAAAGTAAATTTTAATGGCTTAGTTAAATGAATGTAGCTTAACTAAAATCAACCTAAAGCTAACTCTCTTGCTTACCCTTCCCCCTCTACCCAGTCATCACCCTCCAGGGTATTCTAGGATACGACGAAGGGTAATCTCGTATAGACCTAGGCCCTTCATTGAATATTGTTCTAAACCATTAAAATCGGATGACCTGGAAGGTAGAGGGGGTAGAGAAGGAGGGATTCTCATGGCGCTAAGCGTCCTCCCTATTGACCAACCTTGCATCGAGGAGGTGACCTGTGGATCTATGGATGGGCTTAGTCCCATTGTGTTGAGAGCCCAATACCTTCTCTTGGTTGAAGAGGAATATCAGTGTGAGGTATTCATCTAGTTATGCCATCAACATTCAGGGTTAAAAACTGTATTTGTTTACAAATTTCTGATTATTAAATGCTTTCATACATAATCACATGAACTCTACCACAATATGATGAAGTCATAAACCATTTGCAGCTACCAAACACCAAAAAGATGGACAAATAAATACACCATACCAAGTAATCAACCCAACTCAGTTCATGACGCTGAGCGAACCTTAGAATTTATCAATTTACACTAAGTTCAAACAATCTGCATTCTTTGAGGACATAAGTCCCTGACTACTTCAACTGTGGGAAGTACTTGGGCTCTACCTAGAAACTCATTGTGAGGAGTACCATAGGAACCCCAAAGTAGCTGGCCGCTGAGAGGAATTGCCAAGCAAAATAGGCAATGACCCCTTTCGATTGAGTAGAAACACCTGTGAGGAAAAATCCAAGCATTGTCTTCTGGCAGTATTGGTGGCCGAGTGACCACCTACAGCCAATAGGAATCCACTGAAACTAGGGTCAAAACATCATTCCCATTAGTTTGATAAACATCTAACACAATTGATCCCTCATTCTCTTCCTCACGCCTAAGAGGCGAACCACTAGAATTTGGAACACTCAATTGACACCGTCGAAACTGTTCTCAGTGATCTCCCACACCATCCAAAGGCCACATAGCCTCTGATTCATATTTAGACCCATATCAGTTCGAACCAGACCTCCATACTGCACCATCAAGCGCCATGGTTGGTGCTAACCCGGATCCATTTTCCGGCATCTCCATAGCAAGTGGACCCATGTCCACACCACAACTTGTCATCAATAACCCTGTAGGTGGCCCAAGCATAGTCATACAAACTGTCATCAGTCAACTGCCACCACCTATAGTGACCAGCCAAGCTATCCCACTTGCAACACACAGGGGCAGTGGCCCTTCCACACACACTGCCCCTCCTGCCACACAAGGGGGTAGTGAACCATCCACTTACATTTCCCCTACTATCATACATGGGGGCAATGTCCCCTCTACCCACACTATTCCTCACACCATAATTGGGGGCATTGGCCCATCTACAATGGCACAAACAATACCCCCAGTTATGCAAGTACATTATGCACCTGCAAACCCAACCACCATCCCTTCCCCATCTCACATCAACCTGGGATCCAATCTACCTTTCATGGCTCATCTTAACTTGCTTGATTTGGCTAGATTGACAAATGACCCCATTTTCCATCAATATTTTTGGCCTCTAATGCTAACTAAGATGCCATCAAACATCCCCAAGTTTGAAGGAAAGGCAGGGGAATGTCCCCAAAACCATATTATGACATTCCATGTATGGTTCTCATCCAACAGCATCGTAGATGATTCCATTAGGCTGAGGCTATTCCAATGCACCCTTACAGGTGCCGCGGCCAAATGGTACATTGAGCTACCGCAGGCTAAATATCCAGATTTCAACTCCTTAGCTTTCATGTTCCTATAGTATTTCCAACTCCCTGTCAGATATGATGAAGTGGTGGAGATCCTGTTATCCTGTTGCCAAAGCACTACGACACATATAACCGACCACATCCATGAATGGCGGCGACATCACAGGTTATGTAAAATCCAACTTGATGACAGGATCTTCTTGGATTGGTTCCTCAAGACCTTGCTCCCACCCATAGCAAAGGATGTCGCATCCGAACATCCCCATTCCGAAGAGGAGGCCATACTAAAAGCCCAATAGTTTGACCTTATCTACACCTAGTCTGGATATCTATACACCATCATTCTAGACGCCCCTCATCCAAACACCTCCTATAGGGATGCACCAAGGGTATCCCATGCAATGGATGACATCATAAGCTCAATCTCCCAATAGCCACAGCACTGTCTGACACCACCTTCCATTACACCACAACCAAGCAACACTGCTAGTGTTGCTTACCAAAACCAAGCTTCGGACTATGCAAGAATGATGTCCTAGTTCGGAGCAATGACTTCCTATGCACAACCTGTGCCACCACAGTAGGCTTAGGCCATGGCTTAGCCAAAAAAGAAGTACGTAGGGACAATGCCCACATTTGTGGCACCGTAGCCCACCCAAATTTATTATGCACTACTAGTGCAAGTGGTTCAAGCCCCCACCCTAGCTCAACCCACTCCGTTGGGACAAGTATTTGCACAACAAAATCGTCCCAACCAACTTACCCCCAACAATCAACAAGGGCAAGGTAGAAATAATCCACCCCGGAATAAAGCAAATAACCAACCACAGGGAGGCAATCAACAACCAAACCCTCCCAACAATGCCACAGCAAACCAACCCACCCAAAACCCCCCACGACAGAATGCACCAAGATGCAACGCCCTGTTCTGCACAAACCAACCATGCACACTCTGTGATGTTTATGGGCACTACACATTCGAGTGTCCCCTCATGGGTCGCGCTAAGCAGGCCATTCAGAATGAAGTTCAATAGGCCACCAATGTTGCAAATCAAGCCCAACCAAACCCAGCACCACAAGGACCTCCTCCTATGGTGCTTCAAAACCCACTACCTATCCAAGAGTTGGTGGCAACTGCACCCCCTCCACAACCAAATCCCAATTCTCCGGGGGCACTTCCCACAGCCGAAATAGGTGTTCACCACCTGCTAGCCATGACAACTGAAGAGGTCAACATGCAAACCAGAAGGAATCAGTATGGTACCACCGCCGAACTCGCTAACACATCAGTAACATCAACATCTACAACAGTCAACCTACCTCTTCAGTTACCCCCATTCCCGTACCCACCCATATGCAGGATTGCCAATAACACCATAGCTAGAGCTGCAGTCAGTTATGGCATTGTGGATGATTTGGCCCAAATGCCAATCACCATGTCCGCTCTTGAGGTACTTAAAAAGTTCCCAATGCAGCGGAAATCCTTACTAGCCGCCCTTGGGGCAGTAGACCCCTCCGACTCCAAGTTGATCACATTCAACATGGAGAACGGAGAACCACGCATGCCATGGACCATCGCCTTTCAAATCTCGATGTCCATCCCGGTGCCCTCTGCGGTTTGTATGGACATTACTCTCACCTCTAGCTAACCTCTATCAAAATTCCCTTGAGTCTGAAATCACCTTGATCGAAGAAGTGCACCCCCCACCACCTTCTTCAGACACCATGTCCATCTACATGATGTCCAGTTCAACTGACCCGCTTATCTCCACCATCATCGACAGTCCATCAGACCTGTCTCTTCCATTGTTTCCCCAGCCATATCCGCAACCTTAGTCGCAACCTCAACCTTAGTTACCAGGGAAACAGTGGGGTTCATTCCCAATCAACATGACCCTTTTCCTTTTCCTAACATCTGGGATTGTGAGTAAGTCTGTCTTGGAAACTTGCAATCTACAAGATTTCACACTTGGAGATCCTGTGTGGTACCTTAAATGACCTACCCTACCTCTAAGGCCCCAAGATGTGTTGAATCCTATCAAACCAATTGAGATGATGTTCCACCTACCTCTAGGTCCATTAAAGACTCCTCCCGTCTCTAGGCCTGCCCCTCTTCCTCCAACAGAGACTGAGGGCAAGGACACCAAAACCACAACCAATACCATTTACATGATCTCTAGCACCATTTTCCCTTCTATCTCGTCAGCCGTGGAATATCCACCTAATCTATCTCAGCACCACTTACACGATGACAGAGATATATGTAAGACTGCCTTCAGTTTTACCCTATTCCCTATAAACCATATTGTGGAATTGGTTCTTCCCATAAAAGATCAGATTCCATCACCCCGCCTTGCCAATGACCTTCGTCTCGGCAAGGGGGCATACCTCTTATTGAATCTAATGGACAACTCTTGGAGAACCCCCGCAATGGGCTCTACCTTAAGAGATTTTACACTTTATCTCACCAATGATTTGCTTCATTTTCTTTCCTTATTTTTGAACTTTTTTTAGTACAATTCAATGGCAGCACCATCAGCTACTAATCCAAAGTCACCTGAAACCCGTTCGAGACACCTCTCACACCTCCGGTCTCAAATTTCCATCTCTTGATGGGACCATCGTCTCAAGTTTAATAAATTAATTTCGGGAACATTTCCCATAAGTCACCTCGATTTACGAGCCATGACATGACGATGCAAGCATCTACGGACCTGTGCTTGTATCACACTCCCCTACTGCTACTCATGTGAGTTTTTGGGCCACCACCCATTAAGGAATGCCATTTTTACTTTTATTTTGTATTTTAACACATAATTGTCTTTTCCATCCACCACACCTTATGCAGACCGCTGGACCATTGTCCACAAAACGATTTATTTCTCTTATACATATTTGGCATGTAAGTGCCCCTGGACTTGCACTCACATCGCATGTAGTAAAGTATGTCCACTGCAACACACATGCATGCTCTCCTGACCTCTATCCAAGATCCACCTTGGTTTACATGCCTCTACTGCACCAACTCATGACCCTCTGTCGTGATCTATCCCACGCATGTATTGGTATGTTTGAGAGCCTTTTGCTCTATCCATACTACACAGATGACCTTCAGACCTTTGTTCGCTGTCCTGACATGGGGCATTGCCTGTGCCGCCGTAATCTGTTTACCACACTGGAGTTTTGTTTAAGCTCTTTTTTTACTCCTTAAAACAATGAAAAGATAGCCAAGTGGATCTGCTTCCTTTCCTGCTCATTAAAGGATAGGAAAGGGTGTCTACATTGTCTCGTTTATCTCCTTTTGCGGACCATGTAGACCATCTCATGAAAAGGACCACCTTGGCGTATTCAAGTCAAGACCATTCCCCTCTGCATACTTTTATGCTTTCTCGGGCAGAGGGGCCGTACTTTATAAAAAATATCACCACGGGTTGTCGTTAAGCTCTTTTCTATCCTTCTCATCAAGAAAATATTACCGAGCAAACTTGGTTTCATTCATGCTTGTGAAAGTATTTGAATGACTGTCCAGTCAGTATAGGTTTAACCTTTTCTGGCCTGATTGGACTACCAACGGTAAAGAGGTCTCCCATCCCCTACAGGATGGGAGAGCTCTCCTATGTATACTTTTATCCTTTTTCAGGAATAGGAGACTAGCAATGAAAAAGATCCCCCATTGGAGTCTTCTTCTTGCTTTCAGACTCTCTAAAATTGAAAGCACCAACGAGCATTTACCTTATCGGGCTCACCAAAAATCCATGATATCATACCACAACGGTGTCCCTAGACACCATCCCACAGAAAATAGTTTGGAAGCTTTCCCACATTGGGTCGCCTTTGTTCAGAGTACTCTACAATGTGTCCTCCTTGGATCCCATCAATATCAAAAGTGTCTACCTCTTCCAATTATTTTCCATCTGCAGTGACATTCCTGGTATTACAGCTATGATCCCATTCCCATGAGTCAAGTTTCATTTGCTGCCTGGTCCACCTTGCTGTCATACTCTAAACAAAGGAAGTTTGAGTCCACCACACTCCCCCTGCCCCTGTTCAACTCTTTAACTCCCCCCCCCCTCCCCATTTAGTGAGTCAGTCCACAGATTACTTCACACCTTTCGGTTATCTCCCTCACGCACCTGGTCAAGGAAACATCATTGCCTTGACTAGGGTCAGGTCTCCCTCCGTCGACACCAACACACATATTCTAGAGGATAGACCCAGAGGTCCTTGTACCTTGGTTTCATTAACATCATTGATGAGTTCCCTGGAACATTTGAGAGGAGTCCTTAGTGCTTCTCGAGATGGTTGTTTCTCACATGCTTGACTCCAATACATCATCGCACCATTGAGATTCGTATAGGATTTGGTCCGTGCAATATTTGGTCAAAGACCCCAAATGTCACCTAACTCTAGCACATTGGTGAGTCTACTCGAGGGACCTAAATAGGTTCATTTCCCTTTTGATTTTCAGGTTACTTTGGAGACACTGATTAGAAGCCTCAGCAGTGCTTCGATATACCTTTATGATTGATGCGGCATACTTGTACCACAGACACTCTGACTCCCAATCAGTGAGTCCATATAGCTATGTACCATCCCAGATCCAGTAGACCATTAGTCATGAAGATATAGCATTTCGTGAGAATTCCATGGGTCCAATGTACTAGATCAGTATTGTATCTAGACTCACTTTGAGGCAACCATTATTGTATCATCAGTTGTATATGATCAGATCTTGTATTTTAGAGCATAGATCAAATTATTCTTTTGACACTGTCACGAGCATGGGGATGCCTACCTCATCCATATACATGTCACACATTATTTGTATCTCACCCATTGATGGGAACCATATTAATACAAAAACCAAAAGCCACCATGCCCCAGCCCCGGAAGCACCACCTCTCTGTAGTAAATCCTATGATGTCCATCGGTTATACATTCAAATCCTGCCCTCACACATCAGGGGGCAATCTGTTAACCAAAAACATCCCTCACTCATCTCTCCATGGCCTACACCACCTAAGAACACCCATTCACGACCCTCCATTAGACCCCCACACCCTAAAAAAGGATTAAGGATGAAGAAAAGGGCTTAAAAACCCCAAAGAGGAGCCTAAAATACCCTCCTAGGAGCTAAATCCCCAAAAAGGGGATAAAACTCTAAAAGGAGCTAAAATTAGGGAGAAAGGGGCTAAAGCTCGAACCAAGGGCTTAAAACCCTAAAACCCCAAAAAATCTATAAAAGGAGGGTGGGGGGTCACTCTCAAAACACCTCTCTTGCATACTGTTATGCTGCTCGTGGATGCCTTGAGACACCTTTTCCTCTCAAGCCACCCACATCCCATCTCTTCCACTCATTTCTCCCCCATTGAGCCATAGATCCTCTTCCATTGTTGAGTGAGATACGGAGGTGCTTCCTTCTAGCCAGGGCATGGTGGCCCATTTCACCAAAGGAGGTATAACACCATTTTCTTTATGCATTCATTTTGTTAGCTTAGTTGTTTTCTAACCCTTGTCTCTTTGCAGGTTTGATTTCTAAACATATTTTTGTAGGTTTTTTTTTTTAATAGATTGTTTGCAGGTTATTGGAAGCGGAACACTAACCCATTATTTGCAGAGGGGTTCTCCATCATTTCTCTTCTTTCTATTCTTTACATTATTTCTGTCTCTTTCCATTTCGTTTTTCTTTTCAGTATTTTCACACCCAGGAACCTACCTTTCTATCCTATAGACAGAAGGGAGCCATTCCTGCCCCTGTAGCAAGGAGAAATACATTGTTGTCAAAATATTCTCTTCTCTTCTCATCCAATTCTACCAACAGTTAAAATAATCAGTGCATGTTAATAGATACTTGAACCCATTACTTTATTTTTGATCAAATGGCCCAACAAAATCCATTCCCCACTGCTGAAAAGGAGCTTTGATGATTATAGGGTTCAAAGGTAAGGTAGGAAATATTGGTTTTCCTGAAAAGAATTGACATTCCTGACATGACCTAGACAAATTAATGAACATCTTTAAATAACGTAGGCTAATAATATCCTACACGCATAATTTTAGCGGTTGTTGTTCTAGGTGCATAATTCCCACCACACAACCTAGAAAGAATCTATATTATAATGATTTTGGATTCTTCTAGATTGACACATTTGAGAATGATTCCATAGAATTTTTCCATCCCAAACCGTCTTGCATTAAAATATATTTTGATGCTTTCAACCTCAAATCCCTCCGTTGATGGTCGACCAAATGATCAGGACAAGTTGAATTTTTCAAATATATAATGTCCTTATACCATTCTTGCTCTATATTTGGGCTACCTTGATTTTCTTCAAGACAATTTGTTGAAACCTCTTTCTTTGCCAAAAGTTGAGCAAGTCCCTGTCCTTTTACAATTTTGATAGGCTTAATCTCTAAGTCATACTCTTGAATCCATGAAATCCAATTCTGTGTATATCTATACCATCACATTGAGATAATAAATATTTTACTACTTGATATGTCACATAAGCCTTGATTTTAGAAAAACCAATGCATGTCCTAAAATGTTTCAGAGATTTAACCAATACATATGCTTGTTCTTCGATGGTAGTGTATTTTAACTCTGCATCTCTAAGATTTTTACTCATAAAATCTATGGGTTGCTCATTATTTTCATTATTCTTTTGCAATAAAACTATTGCAATTGTATCTTCTTAAGCATATGAGTAAATCATAAATTCTTTGTTATAATCAGGGCAAGCCAAAATGGTTGAAGTTGATATGGCCTTTTTCAAATTTGACAAAAAAATGTCACAACTCTTATCCCATGCAAACTTCACATTTTTCTTTAGTAAGTAATTTAGAGGCTTGGCTAATTCTGCTAGGTTTGGGATGAATCATTGTAAAAATTTAATTTTTCCAAAGAAAGACTAGAGAGAAGGAATATCATGACGAGGGGGAAGGGCGGGTATAGACTGAATTCATTCTGGATCAATTTAGATTCCATCTTTCGAAACAATATGCCCTAATAACTTCCCTTCATCAATCCCAAGAGTTGATTTCTTTGGATTTAAAGAGATCCCAAATTTACAACATCTATAAAAAATATTTCTCAAATGCTTCACATGGTCACCCCTTTCCTTAGAAAAAACCGTCAAGTCGTCTTGATAGATTGGAATGATTTTTCCAATCAAATCACTAAATTATTGGTCCATAGCCCTTTGAAAGGTGGATCCTATGTTCAATAGTTCAAATGGCATCTGAATGTACTCATAGGTTCCCTAGGGAGTGGTAAATGTTGTTTTCCTCCTATCTTCCTTTCTAATTTGAACTTGGTTGTACCATGAAAAACCATATAACATGGATAACATCCCTGCCCTTGAAACACTTTGCAGCAAGTTTTCTATATTGGGTAAATGGTATTTATCCTTGAGAAAGGCTTGATTTAAGTTCCCGAAGTCTATGCAGATTCTAATATCACCGCTTTTATTTCTTACTATTACGGGATTTTACCCCTAGGTCATATGCCTTATAGGACGGATGGTTCCAGCGGCCAACATTTTTTCAAGTTCCTTTTTTTATTAGAGGAGCCAACTTGGTATTTACGTTATGAATATTTTTCCTATAAGGTTTGGATCCTTCTTTCAACATGATAATATGTTCTATGATGGATGTATCATATATCTTTAAATCATCATAAGTCCAGGAAAAACATCCTTATACTCATGAATTAGGTTTTCAATTTCCTTTCGTTCTTTCGGGGAGGAATTCTTTCTGATTTTAACCATTTTAGGGGAAACAATAGATCCTATGGTTATCTCAACAATCTCATCAACATGCTCAACCCTTCTTCCTTTGTACTCATCATTCATATTAAAGTTCTTTTCTAAAGATATTGACAATTCAATGGCATCTATGTCACATAGTGACTGGATCTTCATCTGGTCTTCTAGGGTGATAGAGTTTCTTTGTGGGTAATCAATGCAATGCAAGAAATAAACCATCTGAGCATCATTTAAAAAAAATTTCCAGTGGTCTTGATTATCAGGGACATATGTTCTAAACATAACTTCTACCTTGCACTTATTTTCTTTCAAGAATTTTGGAATTTCAAAAGTTCACACAATTACATACAAAGCATCATCAAGCATGTTCTCCTCCCTAGGTACTGAGTTAATTGAAAAGGTTTCAAACATCTCTATAGCATACCATATGACATTTCAGTAATTGTGTAGTATGTCGTTTGTTAGCACTAGAATTGAGCCCAAAGGTTGCAGAAGGCTCGCTCCCGGGTAATAGCAGAACCACTTTCAAAGAGAGAACCGACCTTCTACTCTTCCGAGAGGGATCTCTCAACAAATTTCAACAATGCCAAATATATATACAAGTGAAACTATAATTTGTTTGTAATATTGGTTGAAACAAAATGCCAAACCATTGGGTGATGGAGTCAAGATATATAACAGAAAATAAACAAAACTTATGCAAGCGATTTCAACACAGGGGCAAGGAACAGTCGATTTATAATTGTCTAGTGGAAAAGAGGAACATGAAAAGACCATCAACACAAAGCATTGAAAAATTAATTCTGTATTAACTTTAGAATGAAAACTTTGGTGAATATCTATAACAACAAACAGAGCATAGTAAGTATGAATTCCGAAGAGTTATACACTAAGTTTCAGATATGAAAGAAAACAGAATGGGAAAGGTAAACTAGAATAAAATTCACATAAGAAAAGAAGAAACAAACTATAAGTGTGAACAACACATGAATCCCTGTGTGAAAACGCCGACCTCGACTCTGCAATTATATTAAAATTCTCTTGAAAAACATACAAAGCAAAAATTACATTCGTTTCAACCTTTTTCTCCTTCTTCAGGAGGTATATTTATAGCAATTGGACTTCCCAAACCAACATCCAGGAATCAAAATTTGTTACAACAAAAGGAAATCCTCTAACCAACTTTACATGTGGCCTACACACCACGATTCACATAAGACAAAAATAAAATGCGGACTACTATAAAAACAGGCTTAAAACCCCTCCTACATATCCCATATGGTGATAGTTGTGCAAAAAATGAAAGAGGTTTTTGTAACTAGCCATGTTCCCAACAAAACACATGTCTTCATTTCCTCTGATTCAGCTCCAGCTCCTTAGGATATGCTTTTGAAACTGATTACTCAGACAGTAAAACTGTAAATTTCTGGAAAAATACCTTGTGAAGATATTTTAAATTCTTCAAACTTGTGATACCTATGTAAAATAGGAAGGAGGTTTTTGTATATAGGCCTATGATGAAGAACAAACTATCTCCGTTTCCTAAAATGCAACTCCATTGGCCGAAAAAATTCTTTGAATGTGATGTCTCAAACAGTCCTTTGGAAAACCTAAAACATGGCATGTAGAACTCAGTTTGTTTCTCCTAAACCATAGGAACTGGGTAAAAAATGAGAGAGTTTATTTAACATGATCCTATTCTTAAGAGAAACTCATTCAATTTTGGAAAATGCTTTCTAGTTTTCTGGAAACAATTGATTGAAATAACTGACTAAAACAGTCCTTTAACAATTTGGAAATTTTCTCTCTGAAGATGACTTTCGTTCTCTCAATCCACAACACCTGGGTAAAAACTGAGAGATGTTATTCTAGGTAGTTGTGCTATGAAGAAAAACCTTTCTCAGTTTCTAAAAATTCATCTTGGTTCGGCGGGAACAATTGATTTAAAATAATGACCAAAACAACCATTTTCATAAAAAAAAACAACCATGCTCTACTGCTTTAATTCATATACTGTGCTTGTGTGGATGTTCTTAATGCTGAATTGTTCATTTGTAGATTTAACTTTCCATAATTTCTGCACCATTCTATACTGTAGTGTAAGCTTCATTGGTTCAACCGCTTACAGTATAAAACTCCTTTCCATCGATGCAATTTTAAACAAGCAATACTTCTCCCAAGAGAAAATGTTTTTTACACTATTGATTTGTTGGGTGAGTTGACGTTGAAACAACACGTGTTTTAACTTGATCCCAATACAAAATTTCGCTGACTGAAAATTTCACTTACCTCATGCAAGTTCACAATGTGAAATGATCGTACACCATGGATTTTCCTCACCTGCTAATCTGACCGTCAAATCCTGTCTACCATTTAGCATCATTTCGCAAATTGAAAAATTTAATTGCTCTGTGCAACTTCACAATGCAAAATTTCTTTTGTTCATTGGATGTGATTGAGTTTGATATGAGCCATTGATCTAAGTTTAATTTTGTTGCAAAAGTGGCAGGTTGGTGTGTGAGCCCAATTTGAATTTATGCTAAGAGACAAAGTGACATCATAATTTCTTGAGCGCTTGGGTTGGTAGCTCTCGATATTGAGATAAGATAATTTTGGTCAATATATTTTTATATGACATTCCCAAAAATAAACCCTTGTCTCCTTAATAAAATAATATAAATCGTGGTTCTTGGAGATGGGTTTTTAGGCCAACACCTTTTGTTTTATAAATATTTTTGTTTAATATTCTTATAAAAACAAATTTTGTTTTTATAAAAATATAAAATATTTCTTTTATAACTTAAACTTGTAGGCCACCTTTATAAAACTTTGATTTATATATAATTCTCTTCCTTTTACCCAAAAATCTTCAACCTCTTTCCTCTTGCCACCTTGGAGTTTTTATAAATTGCTTTAATGAATAAAGTATGAAAACCATTTAATCCTCAAGAGAAACTCATAATTTTCACGCAATGATGCTTGCTGCGGCAAAACTACAATGGTGATAACATCATTATTAGCTATAAACTGGTTTTTTACTTGAGAGAGTACTAACTCTGAAACACCAATAACACTCAAACATTTGATCTTCTAATCCTAAAAGCAGAGCTTCATATTCAGCCACATTGTTAGTGCAATTGAATTCCAATAGAAAAGAATATATGGTTTCTTCTCCTATGGGGGAAATCAACATAATACCAGCCCTAACACCATGTCTAGATTTAGCACCATCGAAACGCATTTTCCAAATGTTACTTGGAGGAAAAGTATGTGGTATAGCTTCTTCCCAATAATTTCCTAATACCATAACATTTCCAACATCTATGGCACACATAGCATCATAAAACAAATGATCAAGAGTTTCTACATGTTCTATCATGGGTGGCTCATTCATTAATTTGATCAAGGTGGTCTTACCAATAGGGACTATTGGGTATGTGAGATCTAATTGAATGCTTCCTCCTAAATTTGTTTCCCACTCTCTAGACAAAAGGATTCCCCAAACATCAGAAATATAAATGACCAAGACATTCACAGTTGTATTGACATCTAGATAAGCTGCCAATTTCATATTTATTTTTTCAATAACTCCTTTAGATTCCATCGATCATTAATCCATGCCACAAACATTACCAAACTTTTTGGTTGTGGTTAGCTCGCACTGGTTCATGACCTTATATGGAATTACATTTACTTCAGCTCCATAATATAGCATGCAGTTATGTATAATCAATTGGTTTATTTCTAGGGCCACATAAAAAGGTGTATACGCATCACCTTTGTTCATCACACTTTCAATCATGACAAGGGAATCCCTTGCTACCATGGGCATTGGTTTTGGTACCCTCATTTTAGTTTGTATTCCCAAACAACTTACGACCTTGTTACTGATTGATGGTACTTTCAATAACTCTTGCAGTGATACTGGCATACTTATCATGTTTAGGAATGGAGACATATCAATATTCAACCCAAAATGGTTTGTCTTTTCCTTCTTTTCTACTTTTAACCCTAAAAATTCCATAATCTGAGCTTTAACGAATGGGATTTTTACCAATTTATTTAGTGATATTGAGATCATTAGATTTGATAACTTACTTGCAAGGTCTATGTTGATTGGTTCATGAGACACAATTTTGTCCTTGGTTTCTTTTCAGAATTATAGCATTCGGAGGTGGTTTACACATATTTCCTTTGATGAAAATAGGATTTGGCTTAGTTGTGACATCTTTCATGATATTCTACTACCTTTTATGTTTGACTATTGTTGTTGAGTGCTTCCTTTGATTTGATTAGGACTCTTTTCTCTTGTCAAAGGAGCACTTTCATTACAACGAGGCATGCTACTAGTTGATACCTTCCTAGGATTGCTAGGCATATGATAACTTTTCTAATGAAGATTTTTAGATTGAGACCGAGTGATTGCATAAATACTATTTCCAATTTCTTTCACACTACGAGGTTTTGTCTATTTATGCGAGAATTGAGGATCATCAAATTTTAAATAATATTCCTTATGTTGTTGGGATAAAAGGGAAAAGGATAAAACCATTTCACTCATTGCACTTGTGAATTTATCAAGAAGTACATAATTAGAATCCAATTCTTCATAGGAAGTCATATCTTTTGATCATAGATTTTTAATGTTATACTCGTGGTTAGGTCCCTCAGGGGAGTCGCGTTGTGGAGTCTCTAGGTGAACAAATTATTGTGTTCACCGAAAATGAAATTTCACAGGAGAGATAAAAAAACAGTGATTGTGCAAAATTAAATGATTGAAAATGAAACCTCTAGATTTAAACCGAATGTGATATGAATGAATATAAATAGTAAAATCATTCACAGACACTAGAGGTATGTAAAATTAACCAAGGTAAGCCTCTACCTCCCCAGAAACAACGCCAAAAAATGTTATCACGGATCTTGTAGTTTCCCCGATTGGTTGATCCTATAAAGGATGGCATAGGGGACAAGCAACCAAAGTCGTGAACTACAAAAATTGTAACCCTCAAAGGATGAATGGTTTTCAATTCAGTTAGCACTTCTTTGTTTTATGCCACTAGAGAATCCCATGTGACAATGGAGGAGACCTAGATCTATACTAGAAGGAGATATATAAAGAAAATCACTAGATCAGACTCCTGACGTAAAATACATAAGGTGAGTCCCTGAAACCCTAGATTCAGAAGATAAGACACAAATTAAGGTGCTTGAGTAAAAGTGGCTAATTAATCTCATAATGTTACTCAAGTTGGATGATTTGGTGCCTTGTGAAGATTCAGATTAGATCTAGGATTTTAGTGTGCCAGTTCAAATGATCAAATCCAAACCCTAGAGGGATTTAAGCTGATAATTGTGAAATTCCCAAGACAAGGTTGATATTAAGAATTATGGATTCATGCACACTAACTTGGATGACAGATTCAACAATTGGAATATCCAAGAGAAACCAGACAAAAATACATAGAGAAACTGGCTTCCAAATAGAGAGGGGCACCCTCTTTCCTAGAGATTAGTTCCTGAAGGTGGGTAAATGAAGTCTACATCTGACACCTAGGAAGGAGAGGAAGTTTCGACGGATGGAAGATAAAACCTAGATCGTCTATTTGTAGATTCACAGTGCAAATTGGTTTGGTGATTTTTCCTACTTCCACTGAGGGTTTTCTGAATAAAAGAAATTATGGGCAATGCATGAAGAAACTAAATGAAGGATAATTTACCCTTGAGACTTATCTAGATTTTGTATATGACCTATGAGATGATGCATAATGTTTCTTTCTTGATCAAATGAGTATTCTGGTAGAGATCTTGATGTAGTTTAGCTTCTTCCAGTGACCCTAGCGCCCCCTTCAACCTACCAAACCAGAGAAAATAAAAATGTAGACAAACGAACAGGATCTACAATATAAAGAAAGTACGAGAATGAAATATCATCAAGAAAATATCACTCCCTGAACAAAACACCCGAGAGTTGGGAAAATATGATTTTCCCCATAGATGTGCCCTCCTCTACCAAGCCTCCTTCAGTCTACAGATAAATGAGTAAAGGAAAAATATTGTTGGACACAATGGCCACACAAAGAGGGGGGGTGAATCAGTGTGTGATAAATTTTAAATTTTTTACCTTCTTTTAGTCAATTGGAGCATATCAATCATTATGTCATCAATTTCATAATCAAATTCATCATGAGTCATAAGAAAAACATCACATAAAAAGAGACATAAGAATATATGGAATTTTGATCTTTATTTATTGTACATGGAAGACAACAATCTTCTCGATTACAATCAACACCAAGTGATGAAAAGATCACCAACTCTCATAAAAGGACCCAACCTGGTTTTCTTAGCTCCAACTAAGAAGGGTTTGAGCAGTCCAATCCTCAAGTGCAACATTCTTCTTGCAAGCAATCATATGGATTTGTTGCACAACCAAACTCTGCTTTTCACATCAATCTATGCTCATCGCTCTACTGGTTAACACTGCTCATCAATATCTGGTCAATCTTCTCATCAATCTCTGGTCAATATGCTCATCACTGCTGCTCAACACTGGTGCTCATCATAGCTTCTCATTAGTGCTGCTCAAGTATCTTTGCACATAAAATTTTCTCATCATTGCTGGCCATTCTTTTCTGATCATCAATACTGTTGGTCAAGCTGGTCAATATTCTCATGTACACCTCATCATACACAATTACTGAACAAGTAATTCTTCTCTTCTTTCACTGAGCATAAGGCATGCATCTCCATGCATCATCATCATAAAATATACATAATCATCATCTCAGTGTGCACCGTTTATGTATCATCATCATCAATTATACATCATAGTGCATAAGAGAGCATCATCACACTATGATACACATGTAGATCATATTGTATAGCAGTGCATCAACATCATAGAGTGTACATCACTATCACATGCATTATCATCATAAAGTGTATCATATCATAGCATAAAGGTATGCAACATCATCATCATATCCCCCATAATGACTCTAAATATATATACCAATATAGAGGCTCGGATACTAAGATCAAATATTTACTCTATCCATGAGAGACACGTGCCATCACAAAAGAAACCTAGAACCATGAACCATACATTTTTCAAGATCATAAGATGGAGAAACAATAGACAAACCAAAATAATTTCTATATCATTTCATCACGTATCCCTCATAACAATATTTCCAATGAGCCAAGAATTTTGTAATTATGATTCCATATGAGAAAGTTATGTCAATTTTAGTGAAGATGCCCAGAAATTTCTCCTCCACAAAGTTTCGCACTTTTCTTCAAGAGTTGCGAAATACCAAAGAGAGAATTGATTTATGAACAAATGAAAATGTTTGATATATTTTTGTAGTGTGATAATGTGTTTAAATACACATTCAAGTAGACATATCTCATTCTATCCGACTTGTCTTCAAAGGTAAGAATTTTATTTTTGGCTTTAAACTTCTTACCACCTCAATGGTCAACCTTATGTATTTCTATTATTTTTCTTACCACCTCAATGGTCAACCTTATGTATTTTTATTATTTTTCTTTTAAAAAATCCTTTAAAGTCAACCACATCATTTAAAATTCATGGGAGTGTGTCCTCAACATATTCATAGGGTTTCATGAAGACACTAGGAATTTTAATGGCATGTCATGTGCAAGGAGCCATCATGGGATTCAAGCTTGTCACTAAATGGACCATCATCAAGTCAATATGTCTGTGGGTGCCTTAACCACATCAAGTGCAATAAATGGGTATCAAGGTCTTCACAAGGTTCCATGACTTCATTAAGTCACCAAAGACCACATCATTATGCCATCCAACCATGTAAAGTGCAAGTAGTGGGCTCCACAACCTTTGCAAGGGTATCAAGGTATTCATCAGGGGTTCCATGGGATTCTTCATCATATAGAAGGGGTTCCATATCCTGTCAAGGACCATACAAGGTCATCATCATCATATAAGAGCTCCATGACCCCAATAAGGGTTTTCAAGGTCATCAAACCACTAAGTGTGGGTCCAAGGACTTCATCAGGGCTTCTGCAACAATAAATATGTTTCATAGTCTTCTTCAACCACCTCAACCACACTAGGAGACCCTCAAGGGTCAATATCCATCATGACATCATCTATGGGGTAGATGGTTCTTCTCATGGGGTACTATGATACCATTAGAGCATGAATGACCACAAAATGGGTCATTAATGCTTCTCCAACCCATCTATGGTTTCTACATCATTCATCAAGGCTTGAGGACCATCTCCAGGGTCTTTAGAACCATCAATAGAGTCTTCAACAAGGTTGTGGCTCCAAGATCCATCCTTATGGGTACAAGGACCTTGTTAACTAGGTACAAGGTGCTTCAAGGAACAAACCCACTCAATAAGGGGTCCAAGGCTCAAACCCAATTTGTAAGGGGTCCAAAACAAGCTCAATACATAAAGGCAACAATACCAATCATCAACTCATCAACTCATCAACTCATCAACAATACTTAGAGTGTAATCCCAAACAAATATATGTATTCAATATTCTGGTGCCAGAGCTCCTGATATACAATGAGGGAGTCACCTCTCTTAAATAGTTTGAGAGTGTGTCCACATTTAAACTAAATATCATCCAATAGTTGATATTAAGACATCATCAACATGGAGATCAACAATACAAAGATCATCACATGGATCCAAGTGACCACATAAAAGGGGCGTGCATTTTTCTCAAGGATGCCTATATAAAGTGAAAGTCACAATATAACATAATATGTGACATGATAATACATAAAGGGGGTCACTAGGTGCTTAATTCACCATGTTATCCATTACAACTTCACAACATATGATATAACAATGAAATACATCATTCGCCAAGTTGAGGGGGTGCCCCTTGGGGGGATTTCCTCATTGACTGAACCAAAATAAAACAATCTAGACAAATGCTAACTAAAAATTGTTGAAGGACTATCTGGGATGTTGAGACACATCATCTACCAAAATTCCAATCCATTTCCTTGACCCAAGAGGCGAAATCGATTTTTTCAATGAGATCCCTAGTTCATTTTTATTGTTACATCCTCTGGAAAATGATCCTCTGGAAAATGATAAAATCGCCATAACTTTGTCCAGGGTGAGAACTACAAAAAATGACTACACTGGATGATCTGGATACATAGAAGAATGGTATAGGTGATTACTTATACCCCCTGGAACATTTCAATTCTCTAGGAGAGCCAAAATCACTATCGTGTGTAATAAAATTTGATCATTTAACCAATAATAAAATGATAATAATCACTTATTAGGATATCTGGGGCCAAAATATCAAAACGAAAACCATAGTATTGGTCATGTTCATGTTTGGAACACATATAAGCCATGTTGTTGTTTGAGTCACTACCTTGGGAATCATGCTTGACTTGGTCAACTGGGTTGACCAGGTAAAGTACCCAAACTAAAGGTGAGAAACTATATCCATATGATCTTGTAAGAATCCAGGATAATAAATGATCCAATGGCATATATCAAAACCAATATTAAATCATGTTATTCATAATCATGGTGACAAAAATAATAATAGCAAGTAAGATATACCCATGCTTCTAAAAAATCTCAGAACGTTTTGGAAGTCTGCTTGTTCATGCCATACTTAGAAAGTGTACACAATGTGCTAGTGTTGGGTGTGGATGGAAATAAAGGATAGGTAAAGGGAAATGAATTCTGACATACTTTGACTAAGTGATTTCTCTGAATGATAACCAATACAGTCAACCAAAGTGACATGTACATGACAGATAACAATAATGGATGGAGGTGTCTCACAGGTGGATAAAGTATTTGGGACAATTTTGATCTAGACTCTAGTAAGTTTTCCATTTCACTTATTTACAACATAGATCAACCTTCAAAGGCATAGTATCCAATTTCGTTTAATCTCACTGTTTTTCCCTATATCTCATTTTTCTGCTTAAAACCCTAGGGTAGAATTGGGAATTTTCACTTGGATGATCGAAATCTATTGGTAATTGTTTTAAAATCTAATTAAGTACCCCACTAAGAGATTCCACCATGTTTCCCTAGATCATCTACATATTTTCCTTATTTTAGGGCTATCTTGGTCATAGGGACGCCCCCTGGCCTTAGAATTTTCCCTAAGTTTGAAGTGTCGATATCCTTGATTGGTGTGACATATGAGTTATTTCAGAGGTCTTGGCTATCATAGGCCACTACTTTAGTTGACTTTACCTTGCAATCCTGCATAGGATCACCCCATGGGGAAACTACAAGATTCGTGATAACAAGACCCACCTAGGGATTATGCAAAAGTGGACATGGTGGAACCAAAAGAATAGATAAGGGTAGCAAATGACTAGATCTAATAGCTTGAAAGGTATATATGTGAAATTAAAGTGGGTTCAAGCATACCCAACTGATAGATCTGAAAAATAAGCCACCCACCCAAGGAGGGTGCCCCTGCCTAAAGAGACTAGTGCTAGATATCAGGGACAATGGATTCAGAAATTTATGAAATTTGATATCTTGTGTTATTCAATTATCTCCAAGTGGGTTTTGATGGTCGTCATCCAAAACTCATAGAATTTTTCTGATCTACAATACTAGTGTTTAACATGAGGGTTTGGTTATCATGGATGTTGTAGTTTCCTTGGTAGAGTAATCATGTGCAGGATGCCATAACAGAAAAGAAACAAAAGTCATGGCGTACAAAAACCCTAACCCCAGAAAGATGGATATTTTTCACGTTGGTTAGGAATTCCTTCGCTTTATGCCACTGGAGAATCCCCAGTGACAATGGGGGAGACCCAGACCTATCATGAAGGACAAATCTAAAGCAAATCACTAGATCAAACCCTTTCGAAGAATAGGTAAGGTGAATGCTTGAAACCCTAGATTCTAGGATAATCCACAAATTAAGGAGTACTTGAGTAAATGTGGTTAAATATGTTGGTAATGTTACTCAAGTAAGATAGCACCACGACTTATGGAAATTAGTTATGAATCTAGGATTAGGGTGTTGGTTCAAATGATCAAACTCGGGACCCTGGGGGGTTCAAGAAAATAAATTGAGAAATTCCTAGGACAAGGTTGATATAAAGAATTAAATCTTCCCACACACTAACTTGGTTGAAGGATTCAACTATCAGAGAAAATCCAAGTAAAACTGAAAGAAAATACACAAGGAAACTCGCTTCCAGATAAGGATAGGCACCACATCACTAAGAGATCAATGCCTGGATATGGGTAAATGGATTCCAATTCTAACACCCTCTAATAGATATGAGATTCTTTGGGATGGCCGACAAAACCCAGATCACCAAATTTGCAAATTCCTAGTGCAAATCGATCCGGTGAATTTTCCTAATTCTAATAAGGGTTTTTTAATAAAAGTGATGATGGAAAAAGAATGAGAAAATCAAAGGACAGAGAACTTACCTGAGAAACGTACTTGAATCATGTTTATGACCTCATATATGATGAAGAATTTTTTCCTTTCGATCTAATGAGAATTATGAGCAATATCTTGTTGAATTTGTTGCTTCAGTAAATTCCCCTAGTGCCCCCTTCCACCTGTAAAACCAAAGAAATTCAATTAGAAATACAAATGAACAAGATTCATAGTGTAAACATAATACATGAAATGAGAAATCATGAATAATTTATCACTCCCTAATAACCAAAACCCAAGTGTCGGCACAGAGTGAGTCCCCCCACCAGTGCGCCTTACTCAAGTGCGCCTCCTTCAACCTGCGAATGGATGGGTGCAAGAAAAATATACAAAATATATTCCAAATAAGTCTCAATGCAGAAGAATAAAATTTCCATTCATTATCTCATCCATTCATCAAATAAGAAACAAGTGTGTAGTCCTAGAAAAATCTATTTATTCAATATTCTGGTGCCAAAGCTCATGCCTTACAATGGGGGATCACCTCTCTTAAATAGCTTGAGAGTGTGTCCACATTTTACCTAACTATCATCCAATGGGTGATATTAAGACATCATCAACAATGGAGATCATCAATATAAGGATCAATACATGGAGCAAGATGACCACATCAAAGGGGGCACACTTTTTCTCAAGGATGCCTCCCTAAGTTGGAAATCAAAATATAACATAACATATAACATGATGATACATGAAAGGGGGTCATTAGGGGCTTAATTCACCATATGCCCCATTACAAACTCATAATATAAGATATAACCATACAATACATCATCTATCCAAGTTGAGGGGCGCCCCTTGGGGGAAGTCCTCACTGACTGAGCCAAAAAATAATCTAGACCAAATACTAACTGAAAATGTTGAAGAACTACCTAGGAAGCCAAAATACATCAACTAAGAAGTTTCCCTTCCATTTCCTTGACCCAACAGGCCAAATCGATTTTTCAGTGAATTTCTTGGTTCATTTCTGGTGGTACATCCCCTGAAATTGAATAAAATCATCATAACTCTGTCAAGGCTGAGAACTAGGAAAAACAGATTGTACTAGATGATCTAGAGACATAGGATTACCAAAAAATATACCCATAGGATTTACTACTCATACCCTATGGAACAGTGCAATGCTCTAGGAGAACCAAAAAGTATGCAATCTGTAATAAAAGTTGATCATTTGGAAAATAATAAAGTGACCATAATCACTGATCATGAGATCTGGGACCAAACTCTCAAAACTGAAACCACACTATTGGTCATGGGCATGTATTGAGAAAAAATAAGCATTATTTTTTTTGAGTCACTATCTTGGGAACTGTGTTTGACTTGGTCTACTGGGTTGAGTAGGTCAAAGTACCCAAAATGAGTGTGAGATATTGTACCAATATGATCCTACATGTATCCAAGGTAAGAAATTCTCCAATGGTGTATATAAAAACCCAACTTATGTTATTCAGCATCATGGTGACAATAATAGTAATAATAAGTAAGATATACATGTGCTTTTGAAAGATCATTAAACATTTTGGAAGTCTCTTGTTAATGACATGCTCACAAATTTTAAATAGTTTGCTAATGTTGGGTGGGGGTGGAAAACAAAGCTTAAGGTAAAAGGAGATGACTTATAGTTAACTTTGACCATATGATCTCTCAGAATGATGACAATTACGCACAACCATAGTGGCATATACATGACAAATGAACAATAGGGAATGGTGGTGTCTCATAAGTGGATGAGTTGATCTGAAAAGTGCCCATTCAACTTTAACAACATGTATACAAATCACATCCAAGCTAGGAAACAAGCTCCATGAGGATATTTACTAGGACCCTTGCGTTGAGTACACAAGAACTATAATGAAGAGATCCTAGGGGATAATGTGAATTAGAGGTCCCTTGCCCCATCTCACATCAAAACTTGAAGGCTTTGTGAGGAATTAATCATTACGTTTCAATAGTGGCCAACAGCCTTTAGATTTAGCATTTATTTATCCACTGCTTTTTAGGCCTTTCACAATTTCACCTTATAGCCCTTTTTGAGTTGTGTAAAGGAATAGTTTGCATTTATTTGAGGGATTTGCATTTCAACAGATGTAATTTATAGCACATAATGCATGTAATAATGGTAGACACATTGCTTCAAGTTTTAGCTGACACTTTTCAGGATAACTTAGAGCCGAGACACAGAAGACATGGGATCCATCATGCATAGGGGTCAAAGTGGGGAAAGTGATCTTTAATCTCACAGGTCTCAATAAAACCAAAGTCATGGGATGAGGATCAATCATGGATGAACTGGATGGATGGGGACAAATGACACATGGAACCAACATAGCATTGTAGTTTAACATTTTTATAAAGCATGGCATGCCAAAACAGTCTTCAACATTAAGTCCTTTGATTAGTCTTAGCAAACGTTCAAACACTAGTATACATACATACATACATACATACATACATACATACATACATATATATATATATATATAAGCATAGGTCACCATTATCATGCTAACAATACAAGCCTATGTGTTTAATATACATCACAGAGCAAAAACAAACCAATGAACCATATACTTGATCTCACCATATATACCTGTCTCCATATGATAAGGCCCCTCTATAACTGTCTATACTATATCTACTCTGCTACTTTGCTCAAATGAACTAGGTCATCACTTAAACCAACTCAATGGACTAATGAATCTCAGTCCTAGAAAAGAAACTTTGCTGAAAAATCTATGAAATGGTTGAGGTTGTAATGATCCATGCTAAAACCCCATGTGAAAAATAGATTGGAATAGATAAAGAGAAAGATATGTATGTTGCATCATGGTATCTCAGCTGCAAATGTATATGTGATAACAATCACAATTAGATCAAGACCCTGAAAAATAAAATAAATTAAAACATACCTGGAAATTCTTGCTACTAACCTTGTATGGTGATTATCTTCCCTTTTTTTATCAATTACGAGCATTTTCCAGGAAATTCCAAGTGAAATCGATTTCCCCTCCAAGAGACTAAATTTCCATCCTCCTGCGAAAGAGATTTACCTATGAGAATCGATTTACAAAAAGAAGATGATAATCAACAAAGAGAAGCTAAAAAGGCATCAAGATGATCCTAAGATATAATAAAGATACTCCCTGAACACAAAATGATTTCAGGAAGAGATATGGAGCTTAGTCACAATAGCATCCCCCTCACGTAGCCCTCTCCATCAAAGGTATGACCACCTATAAAAATGTTAGCACGACATAGATATGCAAGAATGTTATAAAGAAAAATATTTTCCAATTTCCATACAAGATATTTGACAAAGCTTTCGAGAGTTTAGTAAATATATTTTATTATTTTCCAAAAGTCCCATTTTACAAATGAAAGAGCATCTCAATATATAGATCTCTTAATTACCTAAAACCTAGATCCAAAAATATCAAGGGTCCTGATCAAAAGATAAAATCAATCTAATTTACAACTATGATTAGGCCGATACATCGTACATGAATCAAGTCATGAATAGAAGGGGGGCACACCACATAAATATGACCAATAATCATAAGATAGTACATGCTGGGGCTAGGAGGTTATAATATCCTTCACAAGAATGGACCCATGGCACAATAACAAGATGTGATGGTCAATAATATCATGAAGTGATCAAAATCACTAGGATGCCCTCCTCAATATACATCAAAATGCCCTCCAAGTGAAGAAATCAAGGACATGTTGACCCCAAGTAGAGTGCAACTAATGCCAGATGATGAAGGTGACCCAAAAACTGTGCCTCGGACCAATTCCATGCCATTTATTTCCCTCATTTTCCCAAATTGATTTCCTCATTAGCCATTTTTATGATCAAAATGTTGCCTTAGGAACATAAAACTGCCAATATCTCACTAGGGACCAAAACCTAAATCCAAGTGATTGCACCGATAGGTATGACACGATAGAAATATGGAATAATTGACTAGATACACCCCATGATTCACTTTGGAGCCCTAGGACAACTCACCATCATCTGCACTGTGTTTTATTTTTAATTTCCTAGGGCAAAATTGCTATAAAATACTTGAAAGACACATATCTCTCATGTAACTTATCGAAACTGAAAAATGGCTACACCAATGGACTCAAAATGTTGAAATCAACTAGGAATTGGTACTCATACACCAGATTTCCATCACAAAGGTATGTTAGAGGCCCCATCCATGTCAGAACCACAATAATAATAAATCCTGTAAATGTTGATAATCATAAAAATAATACAAGTCATCATAGTAAACCATCATGTGAAGCATGAATATGTCTAATGGAAACTGATAGGCCATAAATAATCATCATCCACAACCATTGGTATAAAACTCATCCCAGACCCTGTTCTTGGCTTGGTCACACTAGGTTGACCAAGTCAAGAATGATCAAATGATGACGCAAGTGCTAAACTTTGATACTGCAAAGTACATGTTGTCATGAATCTTGTAGTTTCCCCATAGGGTGATCCTATCCAAGATGGCAGAGGGAAAGGAAACTAGAGTCTTGACCTACGATATCCAAGACCACTAAAGGAACTCAGATGTCATACTAGTCAAGGATACCGACACTTTAGACTCAGTGAAAATACTAAGCTCAAGGGGTGTCCTTATAACCACGATCTCTTAAAATGAGGAAGGAAAGTAGATAGTCCAGGGGAAATTGATTAAATCTCTTTCTTGAATAGTTAATTAGAATTTTGTACAACTACTAAGAGATTACGAGTGTTTGTGTGAAAAGCCCCAATTTTACCCTAGGTTTTAAGCATGAAAAAATGGATATAAGGGTAAATGATTAGATAATTGGAGGTGAAACTAGCAATACCTAGTTTGTAGAACTGAATATACCCTCTTCTCACAAGGAGGGCATCTTCCCCTAGACAAATGGCTAGTGCGTTAGATGGGAAAATGGAATCCAATGGTCATAGAAATTTAAACTAACAGGTTTTAATTTATTTCCAAGGTGTGTTTTATGTTTTAAATCCAGCCGCAAACTAGAACCTACTAAACTAATAGATGAGGGTTTTAAATAAGGGTTTCGCTAGAGAATATTTTAAACTAATGAATAGAAATTTAAAACAAGAGATATACAATAGATATTACCCAGAAAATATTGTAGATTCCTTGCAAATTATGATTTACCTTGTCTCGATCAATTTGAAGTGATTTCAATGAATTACCAAGTAGAAATGATTCCCCTAAGTGAGGTAGCCTACCCCTCTCCCTGCCCAATCAAACAACTGAAAGTGAGATTTACTACGCATTAAAAATACATTGGAGATGCAAGCAAATCAGAGTGCATATCAAAGATAAAAGATAGTATTGAAGAAACCCTTGATTATGAAAATGTCTTCAAGAGAAACGAGTTGGGAGATCCACAAAAAACGTTCCACGAGAAAATGCCCTCCTACATGCAAAACTTTATCTTCCAAAAATTATGTGATACCCAAGAAAATTATTTCAAATGCCATGTAAGATAAAATTTCCAATCATAGACAAGAACATCCCACAACGAAGATCCAAGAATTTCTGCAAAAATCTCTTTATTCAAATGTCTAGAGCGAAGAGTAAAAAATTTCCCGATGTGATACAATGATGGGGGTCTCTTATTTATATACCTTTCTAGAGACACAAACCCTAACTTACTTTTTCATCCAACGGTTGAGATTAAAGCATCATCAATGGTGGAGATCCCTTTTACATGGATCAATACATGGATCAACATGACTAGGTCAAGATGGGGTGAATTACCTGTAAATACCATTTTTACAACATGATAGATCATATTTTTGCAAGTTTGACACTTAGGTGACATGGGAGGGGTCATTTAGGCCCCCCCCATACATATTTCTAAATATACAAGTTGATTTACACACTTTTATTTTTGCTATTTTGTCCAATTTCATCCTATGGGGAATGTCCTCCCTAAGAGAGCCAAGAAAATAATCTGGAACATCAAATTGACTGAGACTTATGGAAATATCTCTAGAGATCCATAATAAATCATCGATATAAATTCCCTTGCCATTTCCTTGACCACACAAGAAAAATGGATTTCTTCAGTGATTTTCTAGTTCATTTTTTAGTGGTACATCCTTTGAAAATAATAATCATCACCATAAATTCATTCAGGATAAGAACTAGGGAAAACTGATTGCATAGAAGTGTCTGGAGACATAGTATAATGGTATAAGTGACTACTCATCACCCCTAGAACAATGCAATTCTCTAGGAGAACCAAAAAAATTGCAATCTGTAATAAAAGTTGATAATTTGGCCAATAATAAAGTCATAATAATAAGTGATCATGAGATCTAGGGCCAAACTCTAAAAACCAAGACTACAGTATTGGTCCTGGGCATGTCTAGAGTAAATATAAGCATTGTTGTTTTTTAAGTCAATGCCTTGGGAACCTTGTTTGACTTGGTCAACTAGGTTGACTAGGTCAAAGTACCCAAACTGGAGGTGAGATATTGTACCAATATGATTCTACATGCATCCAAGGTAAAAAATTCTCCAATGCTGTATATCAAAACCCAACATAAATCATGTTATTCGTAATCATGGTGACAAAAATAATAATAATGAGATATACCTATGGCTTTGAAAGATCATAAAACCTTCCTGAAGTCTCTTGTGCATGCCATGCTTACAAATTTTAAACAATGTGCTAGTACTGGGTGAGGGTGGAAAACAAAGCTAAGGTAAAGGGATATGACTTATAGCTGAATTTGACCACATGATCTCTTAGAATGATGACAATTACACACAACCACAATGGCATGTACATGACAGATGAACAATAGGGGAGGGTGGTGTCTCACAAGTGGATGAGCTTATCTAAAAAAGATCCCATTCAACTCTAACATCATGTCTACAACTCACATCCATGCTAATAAACAAGTTGCATGAGGATATTTGCTAGAACCCTTGCGTTGACTACACAAGAAACTGTAGTGAAGAGATCATATCTGCAATGTTATTAGAACTGGACTGGTCATCAAACTGACAGAGCTCAGAATGTGAACAAGACCAAAAACCGGACCGGAATTGGGAAAAAACCAAGAAAACAATTGGTAGACTAAAAAAACATAAAATATTCATATTTTGTAAAAAAACATATATATTCATGTGGATGCATATGAATCCAAACCATTAATACACAAATATGCAAAGTTTCTCATATATATAGCAAGTAAAGGTGCTAATAATCAAAATAACACTGAATGCAATACATCACTGAAGTTCTGAACAAAGATAGATCAACAAAGAGGTTCTAAAAGGCCCCTACAATCCAAAAAATAAGCATAATACTACTAGTAATGAATAAATATAAAGTAATAACATGAAACCTAGGGCCTAATCATCCTCATCCTCATCGCCATCCTCATAATCCTCAACGAGAGTGGGATTTTGAGCCCCACTAGATTTCCCTTGTCCTAATGGTAAAACCATTGGAAGTGGGTCCAAATCCAACCAAGAAAGGTCTTCATTCTCAAAGGCGGGTGCCTAAGACTCTACAACCCACTCTAATTATGGATCAAAGTTATCCAAGGTTATGTTTCCTGATGTTGGGGTATTGTTCAATAGCTGCTTACGTCCCATCTTAATATTGTATTGAACATAGACCATTTCATTCAACTGGTTGTGTTCCAAACAGTTTCACTTCTTGGAGTGTATACGCTAAAAAACGCTCCAATTGCGTTCACATCCAGAAGCGATGCATGGCTGGATAAAAATACAAACTGGAAAATTTTTCAACTCAGGGAAGTTCCCACCAATTGTCTGCACCAATAGGCTGCAAAAAGAGTTGAATGCAAACAAGTTTTAGTAAATGAATTTGATTTTTTTTCATAATATTATATATAATTTGAAAACTTTTAAATTTCTTACCAGGTGGATCCTTGGATCTTCCTTGTATGTCCATACTCAATCCAAAGCTACCCATACTCTCATTGAATTGCAACATTTTACTATGTATCTCATCTTCTATCTTGGGGTTAAGAACTATGCACTCGATGCATTTATAAAATCCATCTTTTACCTCCCCATCATCATTTGCTTCAAAGTATTTTGTATAGTGGTACCTTCAAAAGTTCAAAGTTTAAAATACTAGCAATATTCATTAGTTTACTATGTTTGAAACTTTGAAGTTGAACCTAAAAGGTTGAAATTATAATAAATCTTATAACAGTGAATTTGAATTTTAAAATTTTTTACCTTGGGATTAAGTAGTATCTTGTTGCATGGAAAGGACGATGGAGTTGTTTGTTCCATATTTCATCAATTTTTTTCAAAATAAGAAAATGCTTCTTTCTTTTGTCACCATATCTTTCTTTTATTGCATCTTTGGCATGATCCATGGCCTCATAAATAAAACCCATGGAAGGTTTATCACCATCCACAACAGGCTCACTGAAAAAAACAATCTCTTATGCCTTTTTCCAAAATGTATTTTCAAACACTTTGGTGGCTACCTATTTCCCTTCAGCCCATTTACTCCACTGAGATTCATTCCACTCATCACAAGAAAACATTTTCCTCATGTTGGCCTTTTGATCAACAATGGATTGCAACAAAAGAAAGCTTGTTGCAAATCGTGTAATTGCTGATCTAACTAGATCTTTACCCCCAGTTTTCTTCCTCATTAGGCTCAAAACCCATAAGTGGTTGTAGATGTACCTGGTTATTTATTTTACATGCTCCACACACTTCTTCACCCACTCAATTTTTCCAATATCCTCAAGCATGAGGTTCAAACAATGTGCTGCATATGGTGTCCACCAAGTGGTCGAGTTTTTTTCCTCTAACATCCTTCGCACTGCAACCTAGTTATAGGCATTGTCAGTGATGATATGTACAACATTATGTGCATCCACCTCCTCAATTACTTCATCCAAAAGATGAAATAATAGTTGTGCATCCTTCACCTGACCAGAGGCATCCATAGATCTAAGAAACATGGTTCCTTTTGGGAAAGCAATCAAGAAATTGAGAATAGTGTGAGATTTTCCATCACTCCATCCATCAGATGTTATTGTGCACCCTACTTTACTCCATGATTGTTTGAACTCCTTGAGGTATTCATCTATTCTTAGGACTTCATTTCGTAAAAGTTCCCCCCTGATATCATGAAAACTAGGGCCTTTGAAGCCTGTAACACATGAAGCTATAACATCTATCATAGGTTGATAATAGGAAGAATTAGTTGCATTAAAAGGTATGTCTACATCATACCACCATCTAGAAAATCACTCTGAATCATCCTCCTTATTTGTGTTCTTCCATTTAGCATCAATGGTGGGCTGACCACTAGAGGTAGTGTGGGGAACAATGAAAGAATCAAGCCCTCTATCAGTGCCCCTACATGGTGTCTTGAAATTGGATGCTCTGGGTCCCACTCTCCCTCTAATAGGAAAAATGGAAGATTCTTCAAAATTAGGAATTTCATTTTGAGGGGTATCATGATATCACCCTCATAGTCACTATCAAACTCAGCTAGCATGGAACTTATCCCTATGTATTTTTTAACCTTCTTTGCCTTGGATTTTTCTTCTTATAAGGCTTCAATACTACTTAGCATATTTTCTCTCAAATCATTAGAGAATTTTGGACATGAATCAATATTTCCCCGTGCATGTGCTAAGTGTTGTTTTATTCTGTGGATAACCCCCCCCCCCAAAAAAAAAAAAAATTTCTATCCACAATAATTGCATATGTTTTTCCCATTATCATCCAATTGGAAATGATTCCATGCGGGATCCCTCCTATCTTTTGGAGCCATGGAAAAGTTCAAACAAAAATCTGAAAATAAATTCCTAGTTTTTATTAATTAATAAGAAAAAAATTATAAGAAAAGAGGAGAAGAAAGAAGAGTGTTGATAATGGACATACCTTCACACTCCTCGCAAAGTTTGAGAAGAAATAGCAGCCAAAGAATAATGGTATAGCAGCCCAAAGAACAGCTTGATAGAAACCATAAAATCTTTAAAAAATGACTGAAGAATATCCAAAATTGTTGATGTATATGTAACTTCGGAATGTATTCTTCTATGTATCTTATGTATTATAACCCGATGTTTATTCCAGGATGTTTCTATTATGTATTTGAGTCATGTGGTCATGCTCGGATGTTCCGATCGGGAGGATTAATAATGTAAATAAGTCATATCAAGTCATTAGGTAAGTCCCCACAGTTTTGGGGCACTTGAGTTATTATACACTAATTAAGGTGTAGGCTCGAGTAGTAATTATTAGGTTGAGTGCACTTCAAGTCAACGGAAGAATATAAATAGAGAGTGAGAGTCTCTCTATTTATGACTTGTGAATTACATCACTTGCTCTCTCTCAAGTGTGGCACACCTTTGGAGAAGGAAATCTTTGGCTTGACAGAAGACAGAAGGCTGCTGTTGTGTTGGGAGGTCATCTTACTATTTTGGGATCACATCTTGTGGTGATACTATCTTAGAGAAAGTTGAGGGGTTTTCTCCATTTATGGTTTCCCCTCCTAAAAGCTTTGTGTCTCTTGTCTCTTGTGATGTGCTTATGTTATTGCTGTGCTTGTTATTCTCTCAGTGAAAAGATCCTAACATAATGCTAGCTTAAATGTTGAAAAACTAACATGGAATCAGAGATAACCTGAGAAGAAGACATTTTGCAGCTACAGAAACTAGGACTTCCTATTTTGTGGATCTTCCTCCACAGTTTTTCAGCAAAATTATGCTAGGATGGCTCTCCATTGAAGGGTGCATCTTTCTGTCAATGCGGAATTCAATTTCAAGCATTTTCAGTTTCGATGTGGAAATTAGGGCTTTCTACAGAAGAGGAATTTTTGGGTGAGACCAGCATAGGATTTTTCTCCTCATCAAAACCGAAATTTAGAGACCTGGATCAGTAAATTTGGTTGGGTAAATCTATGGGAAAGTCAAACCCTAGTTTGACCCTGAGCTAGGAGAAACCCTAAATACTAAAACTGCTAAGTTTTGGTACAGTCGCTATATTCCAGGATTGGCGAAATCTCAGAAGCTGAAAATTTCAAGGGCCGAATATAAACTCCTGATTAACACTGTATCCAAAGGGAAGCCTATGATTCACTATATTCTGGGAGATATGATCTCTCCAAGTCAGGGTTCCAGCCTCTTCCAGAAATCATCCATAAACAGGACACCTGGGGAGATCTGCAATATCTTGGGCTACATAGGTCCAAATGGAATTCCTGAAGATGTTCCAGAAAGGGAACAGACTCTAATATCTGTGGTCCGAATGTCAAACTCAGAAAATGAACCAGTGACACGTGGAATGCCGTACAACTTATATGTTCGGAACAGTCCAGTAACAGGTCACCTTGGGAAAAGGATCATAAATCCCAAATGGTGAAACAAATTCTGATGAAACCTACGGTTTTGGATCAGGGACATGCGAGGTTACCTCAGTGAGAAATTTCAGACATAGAGGATCAGTAATTTCGGCGATATCATAGAAATAGTAACAGGCATTTCTGCAGAAGAAATCAGAAAATTAGGGCTTCCTGTTCCGGGAGTTTCCCTCCACTGTTTTCAGAAAAGGAGTACATTGGACAGCTCCATTTGAAGAGATCTATCTGTTCATCCAATCAGATCTAAAAGATTCCAAGTTTTGAAAATTAGGGTTTCTGTGACAAACCCTAGATCAGCGAACTCCGGGACAAGGACGGACACCTCAAAACGGTAAGATCTAATCCTTTGCTATTTCCATTTGAGGTTCTGATTTCAATATGATATATCACATCAGCTTAGTTAAAAGCTTGTGGAAGTTGACAACTTCCAAACCTGGAAGTATATGATCTCTCTGAAGAAAATGGATTGGACACCTACATGAGTATGGAGGTTCCAGTTTCAGAGGGAGACAAGGCCAAACAAGACATCATGCTCATACTGCAAAGGATGATGAACCATCCAGAAAGAGATCCAGATATGAAAGTGAAGATTCTTAAAGCGAAGATGAATATGTTCTGATATCAGCTCTCACTACTCATGGAAGTGATGATTGTCTCATAGATAGTGGGGCTTCCAAACATATGACGGGATTCAAGGAATCCTTTGTGAGACTGTCAGAACATGAATCACCTCACAAGGTGAAACTAGGAGATGACTACCAATATCCAATAAAAGGTAGTGGGGAATCTTCATTCAAGCTAGACTCTGTGATTGGAGAAAAAGAAGGAGGCTTGTACAAATTGAAGGGATATCCAGAACAAGCCTTGATCCATGACATAGTAGAGCCAAATGAGCTTTGGCATAGAAGGCTTGCACATGTGCATTACAGAGCACTACCTATTGCAAGCAAAGCTGTTGAAGGTCTTCCTGAATTTCAAGCTATTTGAAGGGAAGAACAAAGTTAGAATATGACCGAAAGAAACCAGTTGAAAAATGTGAAGATCCAGAATGCAGAGACCATGCAGTCATAAGAGTCTCTCAAATCAAAGAACAACTTGAAGCGGTAAAAGAAAAAGTGAAGAATGCGGAAGTGATGATGGCCACCTTGAATGGCCTCCCAGGATCGTGGAATTCATTCATTCAAGGAATGTGATTACTTTAAGCAAACTTTGGGAAGAAGAAGAAGATCGAATCATAAGAAGAGAAGAGAAGATGGGAGCAATTGAAGATCAATCTTTCACCTTTCAAAGAAGATCCCTCAAGCAATGAGGAATATGAAGAACTCAACTCTTGAAGAACTTCTTATCCACCTCAGCATTTGGATAAGAAACGATGCGACTATGAATGAAGAAGACGATGAAGCTGAAGGCTCAAGAAGGAGTCTACCCTCGAAACAAATAAAGATAAGTATTCAATTGTCATTTCATGATATTGTTTTGTTATGCATTTGTTTATATTCAGTTATTGTATTATGCATGATAGGATGTTTGCATTAATGACAGTATACTACTAATATGCATGCGATGGGTAAGTAGCTCATGGTGCTATACAAATTCTCCATTGCTACCTATCTAGAATGAAACCTCTTTGCTGACATATTGGATTAGTGGACAATCTCAATGTTGTCCTGGTAGAGATGGAAGGCATCTAGAAAGTTTCAGTGAGATATG
>LPNX010083589.1:84759-117608 GCA_001517045.1 Pseudotsuga menziesii
ACCCTAAAATAATGCTAGCTTAAATGTTGAAAAACTAACAAAAATACTATTGCAACTCTTCTCCAAAATGGTGGCCCAAGAATTCTCCAAAAGATCCATGTAAACAAGTCTCTAACTCTGCCCAGGAACTTCGCCAAAAACACCCAACAAACTCAACTCAATAAAACTCCAAAATTGCCTAAGGGTGAAAACATGAAGTTGGGAAACAATTTCGTGACAATTCGCTTATTTTTGTTATAATTTCCAATTTCTCGGTCGAGAAAAAAGTCAACATATTTTTTCGGCTGAGAATTGTAATATTTCTTGGACGAGAAATTAACCACGGTTAAACTTATCTCGTTCGAGAGTTCTTCCATAGTTAGAAAATTTTTCGGCTGAGAACATTAAACTTTCTCGTATGAGAGTATTTCCATATTTTTCGTATTAAAATATTGGAAATGTTTCTCGGCCGAGAGCTTAGATTCCTTTTCAACTCTCGGCCAATAAATGTTTAACTATATAAAGGAAAAACCTCTCCCCGGTTAGTCGACCATCATTTATATTTTCAGGATTTTCGGGCTTGCAAATAGATTTTTCCTGTGTGTTTTAGTCGACCATCATCATCATTTTCGAGATTTTAGGGCTTGGTAAGGGATTTTCTGGCTTGCAAATAGAGTTTTACTATTTGGGCACCCGTTTCATTTGCATTTCGAGAGTCACTAGCTGCAGATAGAGTTTGAGAGAGAGCATTAGAGCTAGTTGATGCATAGTTAGGTTGGCCCTGTAACCTTCTATAACCTTGCCTGATTTTTTTCGGGGAAGGGGTTAAACGCGCAGGGGAGGACCTTACCTGGATAATGAGATCAATTAGGACTAGGAATTGGAGAACCCGAGTTCCACTTCATGCCAAAACAAAGGGAAGGCCATGGTAAGAAGACAGTCGGGACTGAATTTTATATCCTGATACATGCATGTTTTGATTCTTTGTACTATAGTGGGGATAATTGAAAATAATTAACTCTGAGAATGTCTCTCACAATGTAGGATATTCTTCTGCAATTTTAGAATGTGTTTCATTTTCTTCGCTCCCAGTCGACCTTGGTAATATCTAACCTTAAAACCATTACTTTCACCATTCCTCTCCTCTAATTCTTTCTTTCAAGCTTCTATTGACCTCAAACTAGTGAAAGCACTAGAATCTAGTGTTTTTTACTAAATACATGGTAGACCAATTGGAAGGAGTTTGTATTTTGTTTACTGAAAGAGATAGTTAACATATAAAGAGATACCTGGTGGAAGAGACCTGATACCTGATAGAATTATTTTGTAGCTCACTTATCTTATTATTGGGAGGAAATATATTGATGAAAGCCACCAGCCCTCCTATACCGATAAGATAGATGTATTTTACTGTTGATAGAAAAGCTAGCAGGACCCTAGGGTTACCCTTAAAAGGCTCACTGGGATCGATCGGCTAACAGGGCTCACTGTTTGTGTATAACTTGAGGTGCCTAATAAAGTAGATGGTTCCCCAAAGGTTGACTAGGATAGATGAGTTATTTCTTAACTATTTTTGTCATTATTGGGGGGTAACACAAAATTTTCCTCAATAATTAAAGGGAGCTGCTGAACAAACCCCCATATAAAAAACCAATGCTTCCAACCATCACCATGCTTTCATCCTCACGCGCGTGCATGCATATCCTTCCCTTAATGGCATACCCACCAGGATTTTACGCTCCAATATTGATCATGGTTGAGGGTGCAAGGGATCACATGTGAAAAGTTATTTCATTATTTGTATTCCCCTGAAATCCTTCCCAAATATGTTGCAGCTGAAACTATTTGTCATGAGTACATTTTCTTTAATGTCCCATTCTTCGTTAAGAGGCAATGCATATGGAGCCTTCCCCTAGCCACCTATCCTACTTACGAGTGTCATGTGCAGTGGGGGAAGTGTGATCTAAAAGGTCAATGTCACCTACATCTTGGGATTGATTTGAAAATCCTTATTAGACCACTATGTTAACTTAAGCATGTCATGAATGTATCCTTTATGATTGCATAGACTACTTTATTCTTTCTACTTTGATCGCAAAAAAACCTTTTGTTCTTTTATTTCCATATTTCCCAAGCCAATAGGTGTAAGTGGAGTTTCCACAATATATTGAGAATGGAATTTTCAAATGGATCAAGGGCCCAATTTGTTATGCCTAGGGCATGGTTCCCTTTAACATTATAAATTATTTCAAAAGAACAACACTTTTGTGCTATAATTTTGAAGAATAGGGGCATGTATCTAACAAATGTCCAATGATTTCACACTTTGGGTTTGTGCTATTTTTTACAAAGAAGTAAAAGAGATGTCCAAGAAAGCCTCTCTTATCCGAAGTAAGATGTGTTTCTTAATCATAATCCACTAAAAGGTCACCACTTTAGCCTAAACACTACCAGTCCAAATCTTTTTCCAAATGTGAGATTATCTTTAGTTGTTTTTAGAAAGTACATTTTTTTAACAATAAAATGTTTGCTTGAGATATATCCCATCTAGAATATATATATATATATATATATATATATATATATATATATATATATATATCCCATTTAGAATTTATATATTTATATATACACATACATATATATATTTTAAATTCATGTTTTTTTTCAATTCAAAAAGGCATTCAAATATAATTACTTTCTTAAACTTAGGTAGTTCCAACATGTACCAAGGGACTTTGTCATGCGTTTGAAGTAGTATATTGTTTATTTAAAATGTTAAAAAATTATAGACGTTAAAAATGGTAGCAAAACTCTCAAAACCATTAAAGACATGAAAGAACTATGTACATAACACTTTGATACATTTAAAAAAATAAAAATTCGACACTCCATTTTTCTGTCAAATTTACTACCTACCATCTACACCATTATAAATAAACATCACCCTAAAACACCTAAACATATGGCCCTTGATGTTCCAGTGTGATAGTGTCATTAATAATATGTACGTAGCCTTTAAAACCCTTTGTTATTTGCTTACAAACATCGTAACAATTCTACGTCTGGACCCTGTTGCCGCCTTTCACACACCTGGGTCACGTGGCGAAAATCTTCAAGCCACTCAGTGTGTCCTTGGGGGCAAGTCTCGAGTCAAGGCTGTCACCTTGTTCTTGACTCCTCCGTTTAGGCTCAACTCCTAACAGAGCCAAGGGGGGTAGACCCTATTTAGTTACTAAGGACAATTACTTAGTGTGGTGATGTTAAACTGAATCAGTTACTTAGGATTTTGAATATTTTAACTATAGACAATTGAAGATGACAAGATACGAAAATAAACACATGAAAGCACAAAGCTGATAAACAATATATATATGAAGCAAAAATGACCAATGCCTTAAAATGGAGTCAAATCAAAGAGATCAATGTGCTTGCATGTGCTTGGAGTGAATGTTTTGCGATTGCATCTTGGTATGTTTTAAGTTAAAATTGAAGTATGAATTGATTAAATTAGGCTAAGGGGGGACTCCAGATATACCCGAGAGTACTTGGAGTATGTCCAAAACAAAACCTTTATGGCTACCTACAAGGAATATGTGGGCTGAAATGGATTCTCTGGGGCTATTTTTTGTAACGCACTCGTTAGGGTGTGACAGAGATCGGCACCCCGAGGTCACTTTTCAGTAAGTTCCCGCTTCCTTTGGGTAGTTTGCCACCATAGAGGTTCGATCGAGGTGTTGGATTTTCACCTGATGGTTTGTCAACTGGGGAGAGTGAGTCCTAATTATACTAGTCACCCAAGTGCTTTTGATATAGCTTGACTGATCGAACGAACCGCAGCCAAGTGCAGAGCATACACACTGGAGTCTTGTCGATTTTAGTAAGTTTTAAACTGGATGTTCTTGTTTAAAAGAAAAAGCCTCCAAGAACCTCTTTCAATCCAAGTGGATCTCAATCAGGGAATCGAGGAGGGGTTAATTTTAAATTGCTGATAAACACAAGATGAAAAATAAAACAACTACACAAATCTGGTTTTCTGATTAATCCTACCACGAATCTCTTTCCCCTTGCGGGTCACTCAGGAAATCGTGGGGTAAGTATTATGATTAATTTGAAATGTAAGATATGGAGTATGGAATTAAAAACAAGATAAAGTATACTACCCTATAAATCATATCAATTCTAGTGAAAAAGAAATAAGCAGAAAATGACGAAAATGACACCGACGCGAATCCCCCCAGGGGGGATGGGGAATGGGCTCGAAAGAGCCTATTCCAAAAATGATTTTATTAAAGAGGTTACAATATCAAAGAACTGATAAATCAGATCTTTATTGGTCCTTATACAGGCTTAAACCAATATTTTACAACTTTGGAAAACAATTAATATTTTTTTGGCGAAAAGGGAGACCCCTAGGGGGATTTGAACACTCCTGAGACCACTTCGGAAAGAAGATTCACTTTATTTCTGTCAGACATGATAAATTACAGAAATAAAGTTAGAATAACATATGCCCAAAATCACTTTAAGAGTACCTTTGGGTCAGCCTACTTTATCTCAAAAAATAATGAAATTAAACTAGCTAAACCAACGAAAAAGGAACCAAGGAAAGCAAGATTTCCTTGGGATATTGGCTTGCTGTTTGTGCAGCCAATTAAAATGCACTGATATTTTAGAATATTGAATTTTATTTTTCAGCAAATGAAACTACCTTAATAGCAAGCTATGAATTTTCACTAAATTACTTGCAGAAATAAGGTATTTTTAGCTAGATCTCTTGAAATTGAACTTTATGTGCAAAATGAAACTAAGATCTAGAAATTGGAAGGGATATTGCTAATTAGATATATGTGTGTTTTTCTTGAAGAGATATATCATATTAATAAGAATCCTTTAAAGTAACCAGTTTGAGGAAAGTTTAATAATTTTTAAAGGAGAGAAAGAGGAAGAAAGGTGCTTGTTGTTGAAGCAGATCTGCAGAGGGAACTTGGTAGAGAAGAACTGAGGGGCATGATCTTAGCAATATTTTCTGGAAATCAATGGAATCAAACCTGAACCATAGATCTTCTAGCCACGGCAAACCTGTAAGCTACAACACAACTCCTGCAAACAGAACTATCAGATCTGAAGATACATATGAGAAAGGGATGATATAGTATGCAAATAACCTTATTTAACATACAGGTATTAACTCATTCAAACATATGCAGAAAATAGAAAGTAAGTAAGCTTACTTACAATGATCTATCCTTATGATTTCAGAAACCATTCAGGTAGACAATAATTAAGTGCAAAAAATTGGAAAAATAGCAGTTTCACCTCGAATGCAGCAAGACAATGAAAATCCACTCATGAAAGGTACTCCACAATTGAGCCTCCAAAGCTTCTCTTTATTTCAACAAATGAAAATCAGTACACAGTTACAATGGCAAGCCCTTTAGTCCAGCTCTAACTAGCTTGGAAGAGGGAGCCTCCAACAGGATATATACAATTTGCAGGCCATGTATCCCGGGGGGGCGCAATTCTTCATGGAATCAAGTGAAATCAACTGATGGAGAGTTCATCAATGCACAACTGAAGCTAGACTGAGCCTACTTGTCAACCAGGGGCCTGATCTAGCTGACACATCAACCCATACACTGACACATCGGCCCAAAACTCATCCAGATGAGCCAAAACGTGTTGAGGAGAGAGGGAGGGAAAAATTCCCCATAAAGGATGCTCAAGATCAACTTTGGATCTGATTCAATCACCTCCTTCAATCAAGGATTTGTCAGATCCAGTCAATCTGCTTCAGATCTGAGTGATTTCAATCAAATCGACTGAGAATCCACTGATTTATTTTTTTTGGATTTGCTCCATTATTCATCAATTTATTAATTAAAATAATCAATAATTGATTTTTGGGGCTTTCTGACCTGAGTGATGGAAAATCACTCAAAACTAGGAAATAGCGGGTCCATGGGTTTACATGGTGCTCTTAGCTTGAAAATGAGCACCTACATGACTGAAACTGATTATTTGGCCCACTTTTATTACAAAATCAATTTTTCCAATTAAACTATTAAAAAATAGCCTAAGTTTTGGAAAAATTAAAATTTAATAAAAAACACTGAAAAAACTAAAAAATTGAAAAATTGAAAAAACACCTAGGGGGACTTAGACAAGTTCATATGACTCAAAAATGATGTCTAGCATGTTTATACATTGACACATAGACTCTAATAACCTCAATAGGCCTAAATTCCAAGCCGACCACCCCAACTTTGGAGGTATGGAGTGAAAAGCTCATAAATTATCAGTCGTTTGTTCAACAACCAATAATAACCAAGGGAAAAAACACCCTGGGCTGATCGAATTGACAAATGCAGTCTAAGAGACCGAGTATTTTACAGACACTATCATGCTAGAACATTTATTACAATTCCCCCATGGGGTATGAACATGTGATATGATACAACAAGCACTTCCTAGAAGTACTTCCATAGGTCTTCTGAAGTCCGAACAAGTTATCCTTGTCCTATTCACCAGGCTCACTTGATAAAAAACCACTAAGTACAACTTAGGTGGTAACAGACCCCATGTTGAACAGTCTTGGAGGTTGCCCCAATCAGTAAAAACGAAGGACTGTTAGGCTACGTGGGTCTACGTAATCAAATGCTCTTGCCACTGGGCCAAATGAGAACATTATGGGGGAGAATACTCCATGATATTAACTACATTTTATTGTTTTGTCTAGATTCTTCATGATCTCTGTGCTATAACAAAGACCTTGCATTCTTCATGTCCATTTAATATTGTTGTTGCCACTTCCACTTCTGTATAAGATTTAAGCCAGCTCAACGTCTCAGACCAAGATCAATATATACCACTGGCACTTGTAGTGGATACCACGCGATGTATTATTGTTAATGTTATTATAATTATGGGGAAAAATTTTGTTAATAAGTTTGCAACATTCACATTATCAAAATACCATAAATTAGAACATGAGGAAATCCATCAACTATTGGTGATTCTCCCACAAAAGACTCTCAAATCACCTGATGAGATATATGCCCAAGTTGTACAACTACCACCTTTGGATTCGAAGCCTCCTCGAGACCCCTACTCATGTGATCATCCTTCTCAGTTTAACCATATTGAAAGGAAATCTTGTTTGTCTATGTAATCAAGCTAGGTTTTATAGGGTCTACAAACGATTGATTACCTCCTACTTACATATCCTTACAAATATAAACCTTTTTTTGAAATAGAATCTCATAGTCTTTAGTTACATGTTTGTAACAATAACATATAGTACACTTCAAAGGCACTCCCAAATATTCCAATTGTTGTGAAAAGGTATGGACCCCTTTTGTAAATTCATTTCTCTAGCTAGTCCATCCCTTAGGTCAATCCCTTCCAAAATCCTAGAAAGCAATATTATGCACGTATTTAAGAAGCTCATATTTACATCTAAGAAAGAACTAATAACATTCTTAATCTCCTTGCAAAAATTTGAAGACAAAAAATCTAAAGACAACTTTTGACTTTTCACCCAAACTGAAGTGATATTAGATTACTCTACACAAGAGTTAAAAAATGAAGTTCATGACACGACAACAAGGGGAATTGAATTCCATTTCCAAATACTGGACACTATCTTTCTCAAATCCATGGAATTCTTGAACTAAAAACCCATCCAAGCCTGTGAAAAAATAAAATAAAATTGGAGCATGCCCCATTCATGGAGCCTATTCCATCTATAATCACTCCCTCAAAGATGTCTTTCCTACCTTACAAGCATGGAATTTTTTCTCCAAATATTTTGTAACCATCTTATCCACAACATGGATTTCGATATATTTGGAAAGGAATAACATCATAGGAGAAGCCTCGTACCTCTCACACTTCTTATATTTATTTATACCCAAGTCCTTTATAGTAGCTCCACTTCCCACCTTTAATCTTGATTGATATTCACTTGTATTAAAATCACCACCATTCACTAGATCCTCCACCTAAGCCCTTTTAACCTCACCATTAATTAAATTCACCTCTCTTTCTTTTTCACCTCCTTGGATGAGGAATCATGGATCCAATTATGTATCCTCTAGGGTTCCTTTGTTGTGTAGGGTTATTTGGAATCTATCATAAATTCATTGCAAACTATATTAGAAATCATAATCATAGCGGAATAAGAATTATATATATATATATATATATATATATATACTAGATTCAAGAATTCCAATTTAGAAAATGAATTCTTACCCAACAATTTGCATATGTTGGAAACCATGTCTTTGTGGAGTGGCCAAACCACCTAATGGCCTCCATACTTCTTGTCCTAAGCCAAAATTATGGGGGTACATGGTTTGGCTTCTAGGTTCTACATGGGTTTAAAGGAACCAAAAAACCCTATGAAGTAGAAAACAACATAATTTTATAGGGCTTCCAAATGACCCGTCGACGTTGAAAAAGAGGAAATAAGAACTTCCCAAGCATGTGCTTCTATTGTTGTGGTATTGAATCATCCACCACACTGCTCCATACCTCCTATCCTTTATTTGCTTCTACCACTAAACTTGCTCTGGAAATAGAGGGAGATCCATTCACTCTAGTTTGGGATGAAAAACCATCCTTGGGGACTGGATTTTGTGTCATGATGTTCATTTGATGAGGTCTACCATTAGATTTGTATCTTGTATCCCTAGGATACCAATGATACCAAGGACCCTTCTTCACCACAACATTCCAAAAAATAAAAAAATAGGCACATAAACAATTTATTCATAAGAACTTCCTCATTATCCACCAATCCCCTATTTATTCCTAAGAACTTGCAACATTCATAGTGGTCACTTCTTCATAAAATGCACCAAATAAAATGTTAAACAATTTAGAAGGAGAGGGAGAGGGTATAGTATAAGGTGAGGAAACCTCCTCTTTTTGGGTATTGGTTGGCTCAATAACTTCTTTCTCTCCACTTTTTGATGGCTATTTCCTTGGAAATTCCACCATGCCCCTCTTTTTCTCAAGTTGTTCCTATCTCTAGAGTCTTCTTCTGCCATTGTTTTTTCATCACATTTTAGTGGATTAAATATGTCACTCGAGGAATAATTGTATTCAACAGTTCCTATTAAATCAATTATTTGTTCTTGTTATAGTGGTGCTTCTTCTTCCTCATGAACCATGTAGACCAAAATATTTTCTCTTTCCTACACTTGTTGTCCAATTGTTTGCTTTTCCCTAATAGTTGTAAGAACTAAGGTCCCATATTATAAACCAAGGGGAAAATTATCTTTTACTTATTAGTTGCTAGATGAGGCTTGAGATGTAGGAGGCATGCCTTGAATTATTGGACCAAATTGTTGAGAGATAAGGGATATGGGGGTGAAGGTTGAGAGGATGTCATTCTTTTTAACTAGGGGTGTTACAGATTTGGGAATACTTGAGCCACAACATTTAAGGGGTCATATTTGACCTTTAAAATGGATCCACCTCCTAATATGTGTCTTTATTACCTATCCTTTCAATTTCAGGCTTAGAGTCATGAATCTAGGGTATTGGTTGGTTTCTACCCTTCTCAACCCCCAACAATAAGTGTGGGTCATATAATGCTCGAAATGTGCATTTGAACTGCTCAGTAAAAAATTCAAGTATGTCAAGAAATAGTCTTATCCTCAGTTAACAGTTGTAATACCTCAGAAATGTGCTTGTGAACATGTAAGGCATATGAAATTCCATGACAGTGAGGTTTACCAACAACAACAATAATGTGGGAAAGCTAGCCATAGAAATATTATAACAAGAACAAGAACAAATCACAAGTTATGGTTATGGTACCATCAATGCTAAACCAAGACATGTCTTGCATTGCGATTGTTAATCTAAAATATATTTATCTTGTTTGACATGTTTTGGAATGCTTTTAATGTGAGAATTTTTCATCATGCACAGGTGCACAATGTTAAATTTGACATGTTTTTTAATCTATGGAAAATTCTTATCATGCACATTTTCATAGCTTCAGGGTGAAGAAAACTTGGATACTATGCAGTGACACACCTAGATGTCATTGTCAGGTAAATATAATTGTTATTCAATTCATGCTCAAGTCTATATAAACAAAAATATTCTTTTACACATATTTCTAAGATCTTGTTGTGCACAAGTGGTGGTTCTCAGCATGACAAATGTCTGTCTAAGGGGTCTACAGGGGCCAGTGGAAAAAGATAGAGGAAACACTTACTGTCTTATTCTTCAGATATTTCATTGCCAAGTAGATATTATTTACATACATTTTGACTAGAATTCTTGTTTGACATGTTTTTTAATATGTGGAAAATTCTTATCATGCACAGCTTCACAGCTTCAAGGTGAAGAAAACTTGGCTAATATGCAGCCACAGTCCCTGAGGTCATCACTAGGTAAATTCAATTGTTATTCAATTCATGCTCAAGTCTATATAAACATAAATATTTCTTTACACATATTTCTAAGATCTTGTTGTGCGTAGGTGGTGGCTCTCAGCATGACAGACGTCTGTCTGAGGGGTCTATAGTGGCTGGTGGACAAACACATAGGATTCCATCACTAGGTAGAGATTGTTTATGTACATTTTGACTCAAATTATTGTTTGACATGTTTTTTAATATGTGGAAAATTATTATCATGCACAGCTTCACAGCTTCAGGGTGAAGAAAACATGGATACTATACAACCACACTCCCCAAGGTCATTGTCAGGTAAATTCAATTGTTATTCAATTTATGCTCAAGTGTATATAAACATAAGTCTTCTTTTACACATATTTCTAAGATATTGTTGTGCACAGGTGGTGGCTCTCAGCATGATAGACATCTATCTGGAGGGTCTACAGGGGCCGATGGAAAAAACATAGGATTCCATCGCCAGGTAGAGATTGTTTACGTACATTTTGACTAGAATTCTTATTTGACATGTTTTGCAATATGTGAAAAATTCTTATCATGCAAATCTGCATAGGTTCAGGGTGAAACAAACTTGGATACTATGCATCCACACTCCTTGAGGTGATCGTCAGGTAAATTCAATTGTTATTCAATTCATGCTCAAGACTATATAAACATAAATATTCTTTTACACATCTTTATAAGATATTGTTGTGCACAGGTGGTGCCTCTCAGCATGACATACGTCTTTCTGAGGGGTCTATAGGGGCAGGTGGACAAACACATAGGACGTCGTTTCTAGGTAGATATTGTTTACATACATTCTCACTAGAATTATTGTTTGTCATGTTTTTTAATATGTGGAAAATTCTTATCATGCACAACTTTATAGCTTCAGGGTGAAGAAATATTGGCTACTATGTAACCCCATTCCCTAAGTTCATCGTCAGGTAAATTCGATTGTTATTCAATTCATGCTAAATTCTATATAAACATAAATCTTATTTTACACATCTTTCTAAGATCTTGTTACATGCACAAGTGGTGGCTCTCAGCATGACAGACGTATGTCTAAGGGGTATATAGGGGCCAATGGATAAACACATAGGACACACTTAGTTTCTTATTCTTTAGATACACCATCGCCAAGTAGAGGTTGTTTACATGTACATTCTAACTAGAATTCTTGTTTGACATGACTGTTTTATTTGTGGAAAGATAGCTTGATAACTTACATGTGATTGCCAATTTTTGGTTTTGTAGAGGGGCTTCTAGACATTGTAACAGTAATGATGGGGAAGAAGAGGATGATTTAAGTATTTATAATGAACACATTTTATTTAAATTTGTATAATTTGATTGACAAATTATACATAGATATTTTAATACTTTCATGTGCATTTTACTTCTTCCAAAGTTTGTTGCACCTGATCCTAATCCACCTCCCGAGACAATGAGACATCATTGGGTACATCAGTATGCTCACAATGAAAGACATCATCCTCTTTACAGTCATCCTAGAGATGTTCTTGAAGAGACTCCTTGGGAAGACAACATCACTGTGCTGGCTGTGGAAGAGATGAAGGAGAATTCCTCGAGATTGCAGGAAGAACTTGATTGTTCAAATCTCTCTTTTGGTACTCAACAATGTCTCCAAATGGTTTTGCACAATTTGAATTGTTTGATCGAGACATATCTTGGGGGTGGACCATTAACTATATTTTTCATGACATGATGGGTAGGAGGTGATTTTCAGTGATGGGTCACCACAAGTTTGAAGAAGTAAAGAAATTTGTCACAAAAGAAATGGTCTTTTCATTTTTTGACTTGCGACCTCAAGACAAAAAATGTCTAAATATCGCAAGATTCAATGATCCACTAATTGCACCACATATTTATTCGAGGTTCCTCTGTGCATATGGGAAGTTACCAAATAAATATGATGTTCCTTATTATTTTGTTAAGATGCTGACTGCAAAGTTCCACTTTCACATGGATCGAGACTATACAGATACAGGATCCAATTTCTATGTTGATGGCAAAGATCGTACATATGAACGACCTGATGCATGATGAGATGTTTAGTATAGGTGTCTGATGGCTTGGTTAGTACAACCACATCCTATATTTGTATATTTTCCAGAGGAGTGGGAAATGACATCCCAAATAGCAAGAGGGGTGAGGGGAGAGATAAGAGAGAGTGTTGGGGCTGCATTGGTAAGGGTGGAAATTTGTCTAAATATTATTTCATCTCCATCTAGTATGGATGAAGGCCCATTTGATGCTTTTTTGTGATGATTGCTTGAAAAGTATGAGTCAATTAGAGCTTGAGCAGTAGGAAACGTACTATAAAGACAATTATAAGTGAGTCGTCGCTCGACAAAATAAAAAAAGAGGCATGGTACACAAGTATGCGATAATATGTTAAATTTATTTATGAAATCTAATGTTTTTATTCTCCAAATCTAATGTCTATAAATTGTTTGAAATTTATGCAGTATACCAAATTCATGAATGATGACGATGTTGATGATATGGATTTGCTTGACCTGAAAGAAACAGAGGCTAGTGGCACAAATATAGATGTTGAGGAAGTTCTAGTTTCATAATTTCCACTGGGGATGCAGGTATGGATATTTATTTTTGATAATATTTAATTACTTTTGGTATATTTTTTCCCCAAACTTGTATATATATATATATAGACTTTCATTTTGACATTTCATCCTACAGAAAGCTAGGATCCATTGGTGTTCCAACCGAACTTTGAGATGGATCTACTATAGTTGTAAATAAATAGTGCTCCAGATTCATTGTATGTACTTTTCATCTCAATATATAAAAGAGAAGGCAGAGGTATAGGTTTATTTATTTACTTTTCGATTGAGCAGCTAGCAGTTCACTGTTTTCTTGTAGCATATTTTTTTTAGAATTAATGAAAAGCAGTCACAGGTTTTCATAGTTAGTTTATTGTGTTTCCATTATATTTTTCTATAGTATGTGTTTATAAATTCTAGTATTAATTACAAAGTGTAGTCTCGAGTAGCCTTAAATTTTTCATTGTTTAGTTTCTTGTATAAAATTTCAGTCATGGTGGTTTGACATTCTTCCATATGGTTTGTTGGACTTGCACCCCCATGTGCTTGAGCTTAGTGTCATCCCTTGGTGGACCTCTTGCTCACTATTTTTCAATTTTTCGACCATTTACACATCTTAAGGAATCCTACACATGGATCCTGGTCCTTCACACTTGGAAGCTTGGGAACACATATTCATGTAGTTAGTTGGTGATTTGACCTATTCCAAGGGTTTCTTGCTTATGGGGGTTTCACTCATAGTCTTCTTCACTCATGTGCTAGAATTGGATAATGTTTTGATCCCTCACATGTGGACACTTTGAGCTAGTATGGAAATTTTTATGACAGTTGGCTGGCAGCATAGTTTTTGGAGTTTTCATGGAGGTAAAACCCTAGTATTGGGGTGTTTTTCTTTGGCTTATGCACAACTAAATTCTTCCAAAAAAACTAACATTCATCAAAGCTCAAATACCTTCACATAGACTATATAATATCACCTACAACATAGTGCCAAGATGAAATGTGGGCACAACAACAACACTAGGGTGGAATTATTGGCTCTTTGGGCTCTACTATTTTTTGCAAAAGAGATTGGCATTCCCTCTCTCCATGTATATGGGGACTCTTCTGTAATCATTAAATGGGATTAGATTATAAGGAAGCTTTCTATGCCCTCAATCTGGATGGTTGGTGTGACAACATTATGGAGCTAAAGTCCCTCTTTCACACATTATAATTTCATCATGTCTTTAGAGAAAATAATAAGAGGGAAGAAAATTTATCTAAGGAAGAACTCCCCATGGATGCGAGCCTACTTTCCTTCACTGAATACTATGAGGAAATATCTATTGGGGAATATAAGCTACAACTCTTCTATAACAGAGCTTGTACCTCCTACTTCAACCTTTTGGTTGCTTTATTTTCGAGTATGGATGGTCGATTATTTTAGAATAATATTGGATGTCTTGAGGTTGACATTGTTTCTCCTTTGATGGTATTAATATTAGTACACTTCCCCGAGCACTTCCTTGGATATACTGAACTGGGCTCTTTATGTTTTCTCCTTAGACATGTATGGATGATCTATCTTGTAAAAATTAGTTGGTTTTTTTCCTCAGAGTTCACAGAATGATATCTCTTTTATGCATTGTACCTGGTCATGTGTATTCAATCTTTATCTTCTTGGGTCCCAAACATTTGTTTTCTACTGTCCATAAGCTTTGCTATCATCATGTCTTGTTGGTTGTAACCTTCTAGGTTTCTAGACCTTGTACTGTAATTATCCATAGGTTTTACCTTCAGTATTCGTCACATTCAATCCAATATTACTATGGACTGTTTGCTTCATTCGGTTGTCGCTTATATTGGAATATGCCATCCGCTTCCACAGTTCATCTATCTCACCTTGTAATTTTGTTCTCTGCTACAAATAATATTTATCCTCATTTCTTTTCCATTGCACTCTTCTTTCACTCACAGGGATATAAGCATCCTTATAACATTTTGTATGGTTGTACATCTCTTGAAAGACATTTAGAACCTAGAATTTTCTCTCCCAATGTTCTACAACAAGATTTATGTTATCACTTTCAAAACTTTCAGATTCAACTACTTTTATATCAGGATTATAATATTTCCTGACACCATCTCTTTGTAACTGCCTTCCTCCATGAAAATAGGCCCACACATTAACCTTCCATATAACTCTGATTGTGATGTGTATTCTCATTCGTCCATCTGCAAGCCTATCCCATTGATACAATCTCACCCATTCAACTTTTTGTCTCATGAATAAATCACCTTGTCAATGGTTGACCTTCCACATCAACATTTGACAATTCCTCCATCAATTTCCCATTGTTTGATCCACTTAGGGACACACAGGAGACGTAGGATATTTTTTTATGTCTACAACCCCTTCAATTGCTTCTACGCAGTAAGACTTCTATATCTTGGCCATTCTTCTATGCAGAAATTACCATACACAAAAACACCTTGTTTGCATCCTTCCACATTAGGTTTGAACCAGTTGTCCTGGAACTTTCACTGAATTCAAAACCCTACTTCTCATCCATCTAGAAACAACCATTCTCTACACATCCCACATCATAACTCTACCTGTAACTTATTCCTCACAATTATCAGGTGACTATGCTTTTTCATTCACCATTTCTATCCTTAGTGAATTATGTGTGCAAGGAAATGATACTTTTCCTGTCATTTCTAAAAGATCAGATCCTATGCTGTATGTCCACTCCTTGGACCATTCAATTACTCCATCGCATATACAGAGACATTGACCATAAATTTTTCCTCTGTCTACGTTTTACCCTAAACATAACAGAAAATTGTATGAATATCTCTCAACTTGTCACATAGATAGGTAGGTACTTTCCCAATGGTTACACCAAGATATAAAAAACCTTGAAAGACTTCAACAAGAATTGGAGCCCTAGAGGTTCTACCCAAATTCAACCAATAACTGGAATCCCATAAACTAATATTCTACCCAATCAATAAACCGAGAACTGGAATCACACAAACATGATTCTACCTAGTCTCTTACTTGCCAGTTCTTGCATGCACGAGTGTAGTCATTCATAAGATACTATCATTCATCATGATTTTTTAGTCACATCATACAACGAAATGCAAAAGGACACCAACATCAGACATGTTGAATCTACTTTCCATTAAAACAACGAAACTGTACATGCATAATCAAAAGGCCTGATCCTATTCTATCTATGGCCTGATACATATTTCAATGTAAATATTCTCTAAACCCTCACTCATTTCTCCCTACTACACGTGGGCTTACAAAGCTTAATTCCAAATATAGATCGTTTCTCATTCTTTAACAAACTCCTAAAAAATCTTGTAACTAATCCCTAGATTTCAGTCTTTACTTCTATTTTTAGAAAAAAAACAAACTTATCCCTAACTTATAACTCACCCACCTACTAACTACAAACAAAAAATACTCTTTTGAGTCATCCCATTTATTCAGGGATATGTTTATATAATTCATCATTAACTGACACCTAACAACTAAGCATATTCCCTACCTATGTGTGCTAAGGAATAAACACTTTTTACATGAATTTTACAATGATCCCTCCTTGGGTTGATGTATAGACCTTTAGGTCTAACCACACATCTAATTCTTGGATTGGATATCTAATTCTCCTGCATTAGTCCATATGCAAGAGTCTTTATGTACTTTCTCCACTGCTACTTCAAAACAGATTCAACACCATCATCTTCAAGTTGTTGGCTGTCCTCTTCTTCTTTTTCTATCAACCGTACATCCTTAATGCCACTGTAGACATTCCCTCTTCAAAATTTATTTGTTTCCTCTGAAATTCAGATTTTCTTTCAGAAAGTAATTCATTCTTCAACTCTCTAACTACAATCTCATCTTCATAAATAGGTTCCTTTAGAAAATATGAAGTTGAGCTAAATCCTTCATATTTTGGCTATATGAAAATTTGTAAATTTCTTTTGTGTTGGTGATCGAATCCCAGTTAATCCAGGAATTTGCACTTGCTTATATGCCATCTTTTGAGCATTGTGCCTCATCAATTTAAAATCAAAATCTTTGATTTTAATATGCTATCCATTTGTTCACTGATTTAACTTGTTTAATGATTAAACTTGTTAAATCTTTTATTGTTTTCTATATGAAAATTGGAAATTATTATTTTGGTTGGTGAACTAATCAGTATTAATCCAAGACTCGCACTATCCCAAGCCACAATAAAGATATATTTCTGATATATGCTTAATAGACAATTGCGAAATTTGTGAGTTAATAATTTTATCTATAATTTCATGTAGTGAAACTTGTTTTCAAATTGGAGGCACACATAAATTTTGAGCTATATATTTTATCTTTGTTCTCATATATTTTCTATTTTTGTTAAAGCGCTTTATTCTTTTCAATTTTTTATTAAATTTGATCTTTGGTTTATTACATTTTTGGCATGATCCCCACAAATCGTGGCATAACAATGGAAATACAAATCGAGGTAAGGTTTTAATTTGACAATTTCTTGCTTGGGCTTACAACAATCAGTCACATGGATTAAATCCCATGGTATGGTTGTAAGATTTGATATTGAGGATAACTTTTTCAAATATTCATGAATTTGTTGGAGATTATTGGATGAAAAATATTCTTCAAACATTTTAGGTGACACTTCAACTTTTAATTCCATTTGTTCTTTTTCTGTTTAGGGTGAAATACTCAAAACATGAATATAGAGATTTTTTTTATCAGGTCTTTCGTTTATTCCTGTGTTATTGATCATGGAAAGTATAATCCATATTAAAACCTTTAATCATTGGTTTTAATGTCATGGTTATGTCACAACATTTTACAAGGTTGAGACTTCAATCCTCATTTCTTTGTTGTAAAGCACATAGGCATATTTTTCACTCACAGGTAAAGCAATCTTCTTTGCAACAAGTGACTGCTTTTTCTTTGAATTAAAATTATCCAAGTCATTTGTAGTTGACTTTGAAACCATTCCATTGGATTTTAATCCATCATCTTTCTTCCCCATCTGCAAAACTAGATCTTGGTTGTTGTTCTTCTTGACATTAGAGATACTGCCATTTTCATTGTTTAAAATATTTGGCCCATTTGAATCCATCGCCTTTTTAGTGGGAACCTTTGTAACAAACTTAGAAGAAATGGATGGTTTATGATTAGATTTTACCTTACCACCAATTTTTGTCTTGCTAAAAACAACTTGTTTATTGCTCTTCTTGGCATCGACTGCAGTATGTTTTGATGCATCAACTAACTTTGTCTGTCATCCTCTGCTTTTGCATGCACAGAATCATTGTTTTCAATCATGGATTTATTTTAAGATGACTCATCATCTCTTAGTAAACACTTCTGGAAAAGATGCCAGCTTGAACTCCCATCATTTACACCTTCGTTTTTAGTTCTCAACTCATGTTCCCCATCTTTCTTCTTGTCAGATGCTTTTCTCTTTGACATTCTGCATGTGTTCTTTTGGTTTTTCTGATTTATTACTCATTGTTGATTATTTCAGAAAAAACCAATGATTGAGATGATCAAACTAATTTTTTTTGTTTTCTTTCTAGTTTTTTTCTCTTTTTAAGATGTTTTTATTCTTTTCAATCGTTGCAATAAATTAAAAAATAAGAATTAAGGTGTCTTTACAAAGTTTGTCTTTCCTTTTCCCTAGGACCACTTGTTTTTCTTCTTGAAATTAAAGTTGTTTACTCTTCCTTTTAGTTAAAACATATTTGGTTTCTTGCTTATTGTTTGTTTTCTATTTTAGTTAGGTATCCTTTTTAGTGTTTGATTGTCATTAGATTTGACAAGGAATCAAACTCTTCTCTTTAGATGTCCTTCTAACCATGATTTCTTTTTATTCTCCTGTTTGGTACATGGAAATCTCTACTTCCATGTATGAGGTTAGATGGTATCGTGATGGTTTGATGAAATCCTCTTCATTACTTGGAAACCTTTAGTTCTATATACTAGGTTGGATGGTATTGTTAAATTCCCCCCACAACCAAGGAGAGAAAATGATAAAATAGCACCCAGGAATGTGAGCTAAGGACGAACCCCCATAAGTTGAATTCCACCAAGAGTCCCTAATTAGGACTCCAAGGAATTAATTCCAAGTTTCCAACAACAAGAAAAAACACATAAAGACAACATTCAAGAGGCCCTTTGAAGATAATACAAATAAAAGTAGCCTCCAAGAGGATTTTGAAGGAGCTCACAGAATCAAAATAACTATAAATCTCCCACCCAAACATTTTTCATGAAGATGAACCAACAAAACCATAGAACAATTAAACTTAAAACCAGATGTGCAAGGCTATATAGAAATTAACCACTGAGTCCAAACAAGAATTACCATAATTGAGTTAAATTGACTGCTCACAAAACTGAAGGTGAGGCATAATCAAATATGTGTCTGTGCTTTTATGATCCATTGCAAGATAATATAGAGAGTGTTGAGTCTAAAGCATGTGTGAATATGGGTCTCTTCTAAATTCATCGTCCCTCCTTACCTTGTGGGAATTAAACCAAATGTGACATGGCCCTCTCACAATTGATTCCACATGCATGAGAAAATTAATGACTTGCAAGATGGGGTTTTGAATGATGTATCCTCATTTTTTAAAGATACCTTCACCCAAACTTGTGGCTAAATTGGAATGGTGATCTGCTTTGATGTTGAGAGAATAGAGGATGTGGTGGAATCGAAACTCTTTGAAGAATTGCATTTATTTTCTTTATCTTTGTTGATTTGTGTGAGGATACAATCCTTCGGGGTAGTGTTGTAGAGAAAATGTTGAATGACCATGGTAGAGTCCCCAAAGACCATAATATTCTTTACACTTGACAAGGAAGAAACTGTAATCCCTTCAAGGAGTGCATAGGCCTCTGCTTGATTGTTTGAAGCCTTCCCTAGACCCCCCATACATGGTTTCTTTACTAATTTCCTCTGATATCAATGAGGATCCCTCATGCACTTGCCACCCCTTCCATAAGTTCATCAGACTTGGATATTAAAGTATTTTCTAGTCAAGGAACCTTGTCTCCTTTGATGATTGCCCAACTTGGCCATCTCCTATGGATATTTTCAAGTCATATACTGGTCCTTTCATAATGGTGGATGATGATGCAATTGGTCCCTCAACCACCTCTTCAGGCATCGATACTAACTTGTGACAACACCAATATCTTGTCTCAATTCCCAAATTTGGTATTCATCTTCCTTGAAGTCAATAGGTACATGTACCTGGGTCTTAGGTCTTCTAGTCTAGGTTTGTCATTTTCTGGGTTTACTCCCTCTTGTTATGTATGCAATTCTTACTTTATTCACATTGTTTTACCATATTAGTGTTAACAACTTTTCAGTGCCATGTTCTTTCTATACTAGATCTTTTCTATTCCACTACTTTGGTCATTCATGGACACTAACATAATTTATGTATTTCTATCTTTCTATAGAGAAATAAAATGAAGTTGAAGATGTAAGGATGCTCTGATTAGACTGAGATTGTATATTGGATCAAGTACTTGAACCATGTTCAGCATAATCTCAGTCAATTTCGTTGCTTTATTTTTTCACAACAGACCGTTTTTTTAACAACCAAATTATTGTTAGATTCTTATTTGGTTTGGAAATTCTATTTCATGTTATGATATGACATAACATGTCTACCATGTGTAAAATTTTAGGCACTTATGAAGTTGGCATTTGGTAGATCTGGGTTGAGTTACTAGATGCTTACACTTACAAAACTCCATCTATTGGATTTGTGAACAAAATTTTCCATCCAAATGTTGATGAACTGTGAGCTATTATTTATGTTTATCTACATGTAATCTGTTTTTAAACTTTTTTGGCACCATGTACAACTACTAATAACTATAAGCAAATTGTAGTGTGCATACAAACTGCCCAAGTTTCTATTTATGATGTTCTGAAAAATTCAATGTCGGGCTAAGTTTTCGTGTTGATTTGTTTAACCTTTTTTTCCTTTTAGGTTTGGATCTGTATGCTTATATGTTATCAACCAAACATGGAGTCCAATATTTGGTAAGGAAATTTCTTGGACCTAATTTAAAATAGTTTAGATGATGATCATCTTTATGCAGCTTTCTAGAGGCCTCTATATGCTCATTCCTTGCAATGATTTTCTAGCAATTTGTTGATGGAGACCTTGTCAATGTATTCAAATATTTTCTACCACAGTTGTTACTTTATCTGAACCCAACCGATCCATTAAATGGAGATGCAACCTCACTTATGATGAGGGATAGGTAACAATATGATCAAAAAGTGAAAGGTGTGGAAATTTAATTGCTTCTAGGCAACCAAATTTTCTGTTAATGTTTATGATATATGTAATTTGATGTGAACCTATAATTTGAAATGCAATTTTTTGTTAATGTTTATGATATCTATAATTTGTAATTTGAAATTTAATATTTTTTAATTTTCTACTATAGGGCATATAGGGCATACAAAGTAGAGAAGAACAAGAGCAAAGTGGCAGGTTATCTGCAAAGAAAAAAATGGTGGGTATTCCTACATACCAAATTGTTGATTTGAATCGGGTTCTTGATTATGAATCTGCATTGGAGTTCAATGGAACTCCTATTCAACATCATATTTAACCTATATATCTAGATTACCATCCATTTATTCCCCAAGATTCCAAACTGACAGGGACAATGCTTTTTCCATATCCCGAGGATATCAAAGTAAACTGCAGATTATCAAAACTATATGATGAGTGGACAACTGGACTTGGTTCTAAACAGAACTCTTTTGGGGCCTCTTCAAGTGGTCAATTTGTTGTGACAACTAAAGAAAATATTTAGGAGCGACTAGATCTGAATATACCTATTCTTAAGGTGTCTTTAGGTGGAAAGAAGAGTTCCTCTAATCCAATAATCTTACCTTTGTCACCAAACTTGCTGCCAAATAGTCCTATAAACAACAACTTATTTTTCATGATCTTGTGGTTTCTTAGTAATTCTTGTCGATTTTGCTAAATGTTCTTGAAAATGTACAATAAGTGAGGTGCATGTGAGATGCATTATATGCTACCCAGATTGTTCATAAAATGGCTCAAAAATATCACCTTTTCCTTCATCCATGGGGATAGAGGTTTACACTGGAAATTCATTTGGAGAGTTTATTTAGTGCCCATATCTTTCTTCCAAATCCTTTGTTTCTTATGATTCTCTTTCTTTGTTACCATGAAATAATAAACTTGTTTATATGAATTTATATGAAAGTAGAGGAAAGAGTACATATACTTATCACTATTGAATTTATGAATATCTATTTTCCTCATTGGGTTCAATTCCTCCTAATAAGATCCTCCTACAAGTAGTATGACTAAATGCTTATCCAACTTTGAAAGAAAATCCTAGCTAAGTATATTATTTAGCAGTCACTAACTTGAAACACATTTGTGTCATAAGTTTAAATCATCGAGAGGGATTTAAAACCGAATAAGGCACTTTGAACTAAACATGGTTAGCTTCTCAATAAAGGTGAAAATATTTTTAAAATTGCAAACACAATAAGAACTAAAATCATAACACAAGATCCTAAAGGCATATTTGGTACATTGATTATAGATGAACTTCTAATTCTAGAAAATATATGGTTTTCATACATAGATACTTGCTTTTGGAAATTGGATTTATTCTTTGTAATATGATGATAGCAAGAAATGTTTGTGATCTCGGTTCATACCTTGATTTAAATAACTATGTCATGTTCCCATTTCTACAGCACCATGAAGTAGATCAAACCCCATGGATCCTAGTGACAGATTGAATTAAATAATTAATGAGAGGTTAAGATGAGGCAATTAAATAATTAGGAGTGTGCATTTAAATTTATCCATAGTTTCTACCCACTTGGAATAAATAATTATGGAGCATTTAATATTATTGGTGCAATTAATATTTTTACTTGTTATGCTGAATAAATGGATAGATTGGCCCACCAATTCGAATTAGTGGATAAGGTTGGAGGAATTACTTGGAGTAAAAGTCAAGTAAGCACTAGCGTCCAAAAATGATGCCAAAAATGAGAAAATAAGAATATTTTAGGAAAAACAACATAAATCCAAAAAGAAAGATAAAACAGGAAAATCAAGAAAATATGAAAAGCAGTAAATTTTAGAAAAGAAGGAAAGTCAGAAAAAAGAGAAAAAAGAAGGAAAGCCAAAGCAAAGCAAAGCAAGGAAAGTATGTCCACTCGTGGGTGACCTATTCTCATGGGTCAGCAAGACAAGTAAATTTATCAATAGGTCAACATTAATTCTATAAAAGAAGTATTCCAACTCCCTTTCACATCTTTTGCTAGTTTGAGAAATTTTATGAATGCATTTGTGCATTTGAGAATTGGGAGATGTGCCCCTAGTCAAGCATGGGAGATGTGCCCCAGCTCTCTGTGAGAGAATAATGGAATTCAGCCATTGTAATTTATTTTAATTTCAGGTCCTATAGCTGATAAATTCAAATTTGAATACCAGAAAAATCATCATCCATTCCAGAGATCGAATCTCCAAGCTTCATGTGGATTTCTAGAGCTAGTTTTTGGTGTACAAGAAGATATATTTTTTCATGATTATTTGGGAGGTATTTCAGCCTATTTATTATGTAATAACATGGCACTGAAGATTTTAAGGTCAAATATAAAGTTCATAATAATCATCAGCAAGTTCAGACGTCAAATCCTCCCTCCTTCTTCTATTCTATAGCTAGTTTCCTATATGCAAGTGGAGATATTCTTCCATAATACTTTGATAGGAATATTGGCCTATTTATGATGTAATAACAGATTATGTAATGTTTTGATCTCATTCACTTCAATAAAAATCACATAAATCTGGTTTCTTCTCCAATTTATGCACCCCTTCTAGATTTAGCTAGAATTTGACTAGCTTTCAATGAATGATTCATACATCAATGTGTAAAAGTAAAAATTAAGTCATTATAGTTCCTGGAGTTAGCTACGATATCACACCACATGATACAACCTCTTTTTCATAAATTCTATTTCATTTGAGCATCGTTTGGGAGTCCAAAAGACGAGTTAGTTGAGCAGTCCTGAATTGTCATTTTACTAGTTATTCTATAATACTTGCTCATATCTCTTTGTAACTTTATGGAATGATAAATTAATTTTGAATGAATGTTATTAAATTATATTTAACCTCTATAATCTCAAAAACACCCATATCCATTCTCCATTTAATTACCCAGTCTTAGTAAATTATTTTCATAGTTCCACCCTTAATATGCCTTGTGACTATTCAGACTTGTTTAAAAAATGAATATAACTTTATATACATGTATGATAACTTTATTACCAATCAAAATCATTTGTCCAAGGCCTCTGGTTGTTGATATGAGAAATGTGCTTCCTAGTTTCATGGTTAGGTGACCCATTAGAGGCAATTTGAGGTCTAAAATGGGCCTCCTAAGAAAAATCATAAAGTAATATTTAAAATAATAAAATAATAGTTATTAATTTTGAAGGAAGAATGAAAAAAAACTATTTTTTTTTGTTCGTATTTTCGACATATCTCCCTGGAGCTTGTTGGGTGCAGAATTTAATTCTGCATCCAACGAGTACCCACACTTCATACTTTTGATGGACCCAGCTACCCCAAAAATAAGAAATACCTGAAAAAATGTGATGCTGATGTCATCATCACATTTTTCCAGGTATATGTTATTTTTGGGGTAGCGAGGTCCGTCAAAAGTATGAAGTGTGGGTACTCGTTGGATGCAAAATTAAATTCCACACCCAACGAGCTCTCCCACTTGAAATTTGAGTAAAAACGTAGGGAGATATGTCGAAAATACGAACAAAAAAGTAGTTTTCTTTTATGACAAATATGTCAATTCAACCATTATGGTTGACTCATTTTATTGAAATTCTATTGGTTCTTGAATTCCAACTCACAAAATTTATTGTTGGCATGTTTTGTTATAAGGCCCATTTTAGACCCCAAATTTCCTCTAATGCCAACAACATGGAAGTAGGTTTACGCGGAGCGGACTTCGAAAACTCAATGGTCCCTGATATAAATGTGTTATGGAAGACACTCTATCAATCCTATTCTTTCCTTTATTTCTTCCCTCTTCCTGCTGCCCTATGACCAAAAGTATCAATAATTTTCCCTTATCTGCTTAGCTTCCAAAATTCGACTGGTTGTTTGCAAGTTTTATTTTAAAACATTAAGCTAATTTTCAGAAAGTTAATATTATGATCTGAATATCATATCAGGGATATTATATTAGTATTAGAGCACTTTCCTTGGCTCAGCAAGTGGAAAGTAATTCTTAGTGGAAAAGTAGCTTAGCAATATCTTGAAGTTACAGTTGTGGAATTAGTTCCAATCATGGAAGATTTAGACTTTGAGTTGTATGAGGAAGAAGAGAATTAAAAAATGGATGATAGAGAATATTTAATAATTTTGATGAAAATAAAGTTGAAAGGGATGAAATATGTATCTCAAAGCATCATCGGGTCAGATCAAGAGACTAGAGAATTCCTTGCCAAGCAGTTGGCAAGAAAACATGGAGAAGGGAGTAGTAGTGTCTCTCAACATGAAGGAAATAAAGTTGGAGAGTCTATGTTTTCAAAAACATTAACACATGTAGGTTATTTAAATACCAAGAATCCATCAAGAAAGGAACTAAGTTGTTCCACTTGTCAAAGTAAATGGGAAGAAAAGAGGACCAAAAGTGAAGATTCATTAGAGCCATTTGCACATGTTTTCTTTGAGAAATTATTTGGGTTTTCCTGAAAGAGAGATCCGTGTATTTGCAGAATCCATAAGGATTATGAGTCACTAAATCCTCCTTCAGAAGGAGATGAAGATCCATGCACAAGTAAAGATCCAACAATCCAACATCTAGTTGTTGGTAACGTGGAAGGTGAGATGACTCCAAATTGTTTTGTGGTTAATTTCAAGATAAGTGCAGAAGAGATGGGACATAATTGATGATGGTGAGACATATTTTGGATCTGATACAAAAGATTAACATGGTTCAGATTTATAGTCTCCCTTTGAGCCTCACAATGAATCACAAATTGAGCACATCTCAGTAGTGTGTGAAACAGAGAAATGGGTGGGTGAACAAGCCATCATAATTCCACCACACAAGGAGGAGAACATCACACATGACGAGTTAGTAAATTCTGATTTTTATGTGTCATTTGGTAAATCTGATATGGAAGCCACTTCCAGTGAAGAGTTCAGAATGATTGAGCCCCCTAGTGATGAGGTTCAAAATTATGGTGTCAAAAATGAATGCAGTATGATGGATGAAACTTTGAGAGAATATCTTTCTAGTGCACCAAGGATGAATGTGAACTCAAGTTGCAGCCCAAATTATGTTGTTGAGGACTTAAAATATGAATATATTTCAGTAGAAACATATGGATCAGATTTCAAAACCTCGAGTGCACTGCATGAAATTGATTCGGTGATGTAAAATGAAGGGGAGGAACATCTACAAGAACCTCATGTTCTTGCAGGGTCATTGAAGATGGATAAACAGAAGATCCAAGAGGCCCTGAAAATTATCTATGACACTCATGCTTAATTGTCAAAGATGTGTTGGGAATATTCTTTAAGGGAATACCAATATTTCTTTGAATCCATGGAGAATATCCAGAAAGCAATGTCCACAATCAAAGGTAATTTCTCACAATTGATTTCAGATAAAAATGACATGTTTGAGCTTGTTGAGTTATTGCAGGAAGCATCACTGTATGATGAAGAAATTATTTGCATATATGAAGAAGATAACTACAATATCAAAGGTGATTTTCTGGCCACCCAAGAGTATTTGAGATACACTCAAAGTTCCCTCTTAGAATCACAAATGAAGATAAAACAATTCCAACAAGAGTGGCAAGAATTGACTGAATCCTCAATCTTTCCTAAGAGTCATCCCTTTTGGGTAAATGGAATAAAAAATTCCATGGAGGAACCTCATGATTGGGTGGACCATGAGGAGCATTCTATTCAGTATGTGCTTGAAGAGTGTGCAAAACAGTTTGATGAGAAACAAGCACTTGATTTCTTTCCAAGGAAACATGAGTTGTTCCTTGAAGACAGTCACTCTCCCATGGAAGGGTGGGATGAGAGCACCCAATTTGGGCCATCCAATAATGAAAAATTTGTAGCCATAAGTCTGATTACTAAAGTTTGTATACATGCAAAGAAGGGTCACATTTATTTCCCACATGTCCTAGATTCAACAACACCAATGGGGAATGAACAGTGGGTGAAGAAATTTTTATGGTTTGTGTCACATGCACAATAGGGGGATCATGATTTGTCCCCATGGGAGATAGATCCTATTGCAGAAGAGATGGATGATTATAGATCATATAAATCAGCAAGAAATATCTTTGATTCATCCACTATATGGTTGGATAGAGGAATCACTAGAGAGGAAAATCTAGAAGGTAAACGTTTTATGTCTTGTTGCAAGAAAATTGTTTTTTATATTGCTGATTTTTCTATGATTTACAAGCAGAAGAAAAGGCATGTGTGTGCAGACACTTTTGAGAAGAAGGCATCATATCTACACTTACTTTAAATGTGTGGATCAATTCATGGAGTTTTGCACCCTTGGATCAATGGCAGAGAGTTGATCCATTGGATGAAGAGGGGAGCACCTGTTGAGTTCCATAGAGACCATGATACCTCGTTATTTTGATACAACTTACTCTCTTTTGAAGCAGCATTTTAGGACATGGGATCCTCACCCTTGTCACTTGAGTTTCATGGATAACACATTTGTTCCTTGTGTGCATTGGTCACATGAGAACATTTCAGTTAGAATGGAAATACTAGTTTGAATTGTGGACTCACTTTTTGGAGGAATATTTGGGGATGCATAGTCTTTCTTTGATTCATCCCTGCATTGGAGAGTTGCATATATTGATTGAGGGGCCCTCAAAGCTTTAGGTTTGCATTGGAAAGGATGATTCTCCAATATGGTGGTATGATGTTTTCAACTTTCCCAACATTTCATATGATGCTGATTTTTTCTTGTTACTAATGTTTGGGGAGACATAGCATGAACAGTGGGATCCAAGCACTCTTTTTCTTAACAGATTTTGTTGGATGGTATTCCTATCCATGGGGGTGCCATACAAGCAATGGGATCCTAGAATTATTTATCCTTGGAGAATTTGTTTGTATGTTGGCATGATGGAGCAAGGCAACCATTTTTTGCACCAGTTCATCTATGTTGCACTTGGTTTCAGTTTCCCACGTAGGGAACACCTCCTTGGATGGAATTATAGTTTACATAGTAGTGGTATATTTTCATTTTTGATATTCTTATGGGATCTTGGCACACTTTCCAGTTACTTCACTTGGATAGAAGTAGGCATGTTCAGTTACAGATGTAGTGAATATTTTCTTGAAAAGAGGATTATGATCATAGTAGTGCAGCAAAAGCATGTTGGACCTCTTGGGATACTTTTCTTGATGACAAGCAACCTTGGGAAGGGAGGACTGTCATGTTCCTATTTTGACAGCACCATGATATAGATCAAACCCCATGGACCCTAGTGACAGATTGAATTAAATAATTAATGAGGGGTTAAGATGAGGCAATTGATTAATTAGGAGTGTGCATTTAAATTTATCCATAGTTTCTACCCACTTGGAATAAATCATTATGGAACATTTAATATTATTGGTGCAATTAATATTTTTATTTGTTATGCTGAATAAATGGAGAAATTGGCCCACCAATTCGAATTAGTGAATAAAGTTGGAGGAATTAGATGGAGTAAAAGTCAAGTAAGCACTAGAGTCCAAAAATGATGCCAAAAATTAGAAAAGAGGAATATTTTAGGAAAATCAACATAAATCCAGAAAAAAAGGATAAAACAGGAAAAGCAAGAAAGTATGAAAATCAGGAAAGTTCAGAAAAGAAGGAAAGTCGGAAAAAGAAGGAAAGCCAAAGCAAAGCAAATCAATGAAAGTATCTCCACTCATGGGTGACCTATTCTCATGGGTCACCAAGCCAAGTAAATTTATCAAAAGGTCAACATTAATTCTATAAAAGAAGTATTCCAACTCCCTTTCACATCTTTTTCTAGTTTGAGAAATTTTAAGAATGCATTTGTGCATTTGAGAATTGGGAGATGTGCCCCTAGTCAAGCATGGGAGATGTGCCCTAGATTTCCGTGAGAGGATAATGGAATTCATCCATTTTCATTGATTTTATTTTCAGGTCCTGTATCTGATAAATTCGAATTTGAATATCAGAAAAATCACCATCCATTCCAGAGATCGAATCTCCAAGCTTCCTCTGGATTTCTAGAGCTAGTTTTTTGTGTAGAAGAAGATATATTTTTCCATGATAATTTTAGAGGTATTTAGGACTATTTATGATTTAATAATATATTAATGAATCTTATCAGGTCTAATATAAATTTCATAATCATCATCACCAAGTTCAGAGATCAAATCCTCCATCGTTCTTCTATTCTACAACTAGTTTCATATATGCAAGAGGAGAGATTATTCCATCATCCTATGAAAGTAATATTGTCCTATTTATGATTTAATAACATATTATGTAATTTTATCATATCATACAATTCAATACATATCAAATAACTCTGGTTTCTTCTCCAATTTATGCACCCCTTCTAGATTTAGCTAGAATTTTACTAGCTTTCAATGAATGATTCATAAGTCAATGTGTAAAAGTCCAAATGAAGTCATTCCAGTTCCCAGAGTTATATAATATATCACATGACATGATAAAACCTCTTTTTCATAAATTCTATTTCATTTGAGCATCATTTGGGAGTCCAAAATCTGAGCTAGTTGAGCAGTCCCGAATTGTCATTTTACTAGTTATGCTATAATAATTGCTCAGATCTCTTTGTAACTTTATAGAATGATATATTAATTTTTAATTACTATTATTAAATTATAATTAACCTCGATAATCTCATAAACACCCATATCAATTATCCATTTAATTACCTAGTACTGGTAACTAGTTTTCATAGTTCCACCCTTAATATGCCTTGTGAATATCCAGACTTGTTTCAAAAATGAATATACCTTTATAGACATGTATGAAAACTTTATTACCAATCCAAATCAGTTATCCAAAGCCTCTAGTTGTGGATATGAGAAAAATGCTTCCTAGTTTCACAGTTAGGTGACCCAGCAGCATGGAAGTAGGTTTCTGCGAAGCAAAGTATGAAACCTAAATGGTCCCTGATATAAATGTATTAGGGAAGACACTATATCAGTCCTATTATTTCCTTGATTTATTCCCTCTTCCCTCTGCCCTGTGACAAAAAGTATCAGTCATTTTCCCTTATCTGCTTAGCTTCCAAAATTCAACTGGTTGTTTGCAAGTTTTATTTTAAAACATAAAGCTAATTTGTATAAATTTAATATTATTATCTGAATATCAGATCAGGGATATTACAAACTATTGTCACAGAAAATATAGAGAGGCATACGAGAGGACTAAATTAACTATTTTTTTCAAGAAACAAAATAGGTGTATCTTGTTGTTTCATCTATACAACTATGAGTGAGTGTGGATGTCTTGTGATTTATTTTATTTGATAGTACATTTCTGTAAATTTGAAATGAAAACCAATGTGGAACCGAAATTTAATTAACTTAATTTAGTCTTACATTAAAAACAAACAGTTCCTTCATTTACTAGATTCACATTGTATTAAAGTTAGAATGAGAACACTCTTGTAAAGTTAGAATGAAAACATCATTTTAAAGTCTCTATGACGAAATTAATTATTTTAATGATTTTAAGAAAAAAAATACTTCTTAATTCATTATACTTAGTCATTCGTCAATTTATTATTGCAACAATCCATCAATTTTAATAATAAATAGGATTTATAGTTGGGTATATGTGTGTGTGTGTGTGTGTGTGTGTTTTAAGTATCCAAATTGTTACCATATCTTAAGGGGTGTTAGAAACATTACAACTTCCATCCTAATATTCCAAATTGGTTGGAGGGTTGTGTAATTAAAAAAATATAACCTCAAAGGAAAACTGGAATGATATTGTTTGAGAAACTTAAACATCTTCAATGAATAAACATGCAGTGGGTGAAGATGTTAGAAGTACATAACAAAATTTACTCCATGCAAAATTTGTGAATGCAATATGCTTCCCTTGTACAAATTTTATGGACAAAAAACAATTAATGTTGAACAAATAATTGATTTAAACTGGAGATTTCCTAGTTCTTAACTTTATGAATTTTTATCCCTTGGACTGTTATGAAATATAAAGAACACCAACAACATACGGAAATATTTTAATTTTTAAAAACGCTAATCCACTAAGAAATTCAAGATATAGGATACCAAAGTGTTTGAATAAGTTTAAGTTCTCTAGTCCAATCTTATCATGCATATAACAAATCTGAAAATCACTTTTCACAACTCCAAATATAGCAACAAATCTACTTTTACTTTAATTACAATATAAAATTGCATAAACACATTCACCTTTTACTTACATTAAATCAACAAGACATGAGTGATGAAAATTACAAAACCATAAACAATAGATGACAGAAAATCAATTTTGTAATTTGCACCACTTTTGAATTGATTGAATTTTCATTAATATGCAGAGATGTAGTTCATATGCATACAATGTAAAATATAGTGTGAAAGGAGATTCAAAAATCTTGCATCATATGAGCATATCCTCCAAGGCAAGACATCTACTCCTCTTCACCAAGTACAATCTAGGGTTTCATCTCAAAACCTTGATCTTGAAAGATAGTCTACAAACTCAAGAAACACTAGTGATTCCAAGAAAGAGAGGTTAAAAATACATAAGGGAATCAAAGAGAGAGAAGTGGTGCACTACTCTTGAGCACATCTCTAACCCAATAATGAACACAAATGAATTGTAAAGTCCCTTTGTCTTCTTAAAAATATACCATAAATTACACATGGACGTGAATGTTTAGCCCTTGGACTATTATGAAATATAAACAACAAAAACAACAATAGACACCAATATTTTAGTTATTGACAACCTTAATCCACTAGGAAATTTAAGATATAGGATTTCAAAGTGTTTGAATAAGTTTTAGTCCTCTATTCCAATCTTATCATGCATATAACAAAACTGAAAATCACTTTTGACAACTCGAAATATAGCAACAAATATAACTTTACTTTAATTTAAATATAAAACCGCATAAACAAATTCACCTTTTACTTATGTTGAATCAACAAGACATGAGTGATGGAAATTACAAAATCATAAACAAATATATGGCAAAAAAACAGTTTTGCAATTTGCACCACTTTTGAATTGATTGAAATTTCATTAATATGCAAAGATGCAGTTCATATCCATACAATGAAAATCTAGGTCACACCAAGGATATTCAACAAGGTTGCATCATATGAGCATGTCCTCCAAGGCAAGACGTCTACTCCCCTTCACTAAGTACAATCTAGAGTTTCATTTCAAAACCTTGATCTTGAAATTTATAAGGGATAGTCTAAAATTTGTTTTGACAAATTCAAGAAACCCTAGTGACTCCAAGAAAGAGAGGTTAAAGTACATAAGAGAATCCAAACAAGCAAAATTTCAAAATAAAAAAAAATTGTGCTTGGGGTTAGCTGTCAGTTTTTGTTTAGCTTCAATATGCAAGAGAAAGTTCAAGTTCAATATGCAAGAGAAGTTACAAGTTCAGTATGAGAGTTGAGTTATCAGAGGATATTCTGTTAGAAAGAGCTTCTCTTAGTTTCGAGAATTATATATATATATATA
>LPNX010083589.1:117973-141493 GCA_001517045.1 Pseudotsuga menziesii
CATTTGTCAACCTTGATATGTTCTTGATTCATATGAAATGTGCCAATGGCATATTATCAATAATGGAATTATGATCTTCTATCAACAATTTCCATTGTCGATGCTTGATATTTTTCCTACTCTTCACTGCCTTCCACTGTAATCGAGTGGCTATGACCAAATGATTGTATTGATCACATATAACATCTGACTCGTAGTCTTGAAAAACAATATGGTCTTTACATTTCCTTACTTCTACAAATAAATGTCCCATTAAAACCATTGAACCCACTTCATACGTATAATTTGATGGGTCTTTAAATTCTTGCATCAACGTGATTGTAGACCTAGTGCATCTCAATAAATAATAATACACTTTTTATGGACTATCTACCAGTGCAATGACAGAAAATGCATCACCTTCTCTAACCAAATTAGAAACATGATAATAATCTTTGTCAATAACAACTTGCGCTTCATTGTCGTGCTCTACATCATTGATATTTCCAAATGGGGGAAATGGTGTCGATTCTTGGTGTCTCCATAGTTTCAAAAAAAAATTAGTTTGGTTTTGACACTCATCCAAAGACTCTACATCATCAATACATGTAAGATAGAAGCAAGAGTACTTTCGTTTCTTGATTATATGTATATTTGCCATTTTCTTACTCCTAATGGAGTGTAATCCCCTTATTTTCGATATTGTAGTACAATTATTTGGTATTGATCTGTCAACATCGCCCATTGCAATATTCCATAAAAACCTTCTCACATTACCCTTCCTTTCATTAAATTCATGGCTCAAATTTTGTTTGCACCAATTAACAACATCGTTTGAATTTGCAAGGTGAGAAGCAAGGTGATTCATTTGATATCTCCTAAGTGAACGTTTCGTGTAGGTCCTGACACCATCATGTTCTCCTTTCCCATGTGTCGTTTCAAAAAATATCCATGTGTGGTGAACATCCATGTTTCTATGAAGGAGAGACAACCATAAGAATGATTGCACCAATTTTAACTGACCAGCACAACCATCTAACCACACCCAATGTTCTTTAAAAGTGACCCTTCGTCTTGATAATTCTTTATAAATAGCATACCAAAACAATGTTGGACAAAACATGTATCATATGTACAATCATCACTGATTTATAAATGATACTCCTTAATCACTTCGAGATTATTTTCATTACTATCAAAACCATCGACATCAAGATTTGCATGTCTATACATAATATGAACTAGTATAGATACCTTATATGAATGATAATACTCACTCTCTATCTCCTTTAGCGGAGTGAAAGTGTAATTTTCAGGAAAATGGAAAATGGATAATATTGTTCCTTTTCTAAATACATCTCGTGATTGCTTGAGCTGTAAGCCTTTCCATTGTGTTGAATGAGAGTGCATCATATATTTATATATTTGATCCATGGACAAATTCATAAAATATGTCAAAGAGATATCACTTTCAACTAAATTAATCTTTCTTGATGTTGCCGTTGAATCTGTAACATGAGTATAATCAACATAATCATATCTCTTCCATTTCACAATGTGATTTGACAATTGATGATCATTTGCATCAATGTGGTAGTTAGAATTAAAAAGGGACAAATCAGAACATTCCTCACATTTTTTACCTTCAACGCATTGTTTCTTATAGAACACTTGAACATTCTCGCACACACATAATATTTTAGATACAAATTCATGCACACTCGTAGGAGAGGGGTTATTTGGCCAACACTGCATGCCAAAATTTAGAAATGTCTCATAATATAATTAGAATTCTACATGGTATCGACAACAACATGTGTCGCGAATAATGATGGGCTTGACATACCATGGTTTAAGCTTCACAAATGTTCTAAGGGAAATCTTCACATCAACATTACTCTCCATAGAAGTTTTGAACATTTCCACTTGAGTGTTCTCTATTATGTGTTTGGCATGAGTTTCATAGTTTCCTTTCGATATACAATGTCACGCAACATCCTTTTCATTTGGTAAGACACAAGAGTTTAAATGCCAAAACTCTTTCACCCTATCCCTCACATTATCTGGAAGTCTATCTTGAAGAGGTTTCCTATAGATAACACCCCAACATGCAACTTCATCATCCTCATCTAAGTGAAACCTAAAGTTTTTATGCTTCCATAAACTTTTTCTTGATGTTTTTAACGTTCTTGCAGTCATAGACAACAAACAACTAGTTACAATGTTTTTTGCCACAACCCCTGTTAGAATAGCTTTACGAGCAGCCATGTAATTATGAGATCATTTTATTGTAAGTGATGCAAAGACCAAGGTCATATTTTGTGACACAATCTCATTTTATTTAACCTCTTTGACATTTTGAATGCCCAATAATTTCATTTCATTTCTTAGACATTTTCGCTTTAACAATCTATGTAACAATTGAGTTTGTTCTATGACATAAATACCTTCAAAATATTCGTTGACTATATTTTTTTCTTTATAATGAGTTGTATGATCAGGCATTGGATGTCCCATTTCTTCAATTTTACTTGAATCCATATTCTCCAAAAACTTATCATCAATGACAATATTGTTGTAGCTTCTAATTAATCTCTCTGAATTCGTAAGTGTGGTAGGATGTTGTATGTTGGATGTTGACCCTGCATAAAAATAAAAATAAATTTATCTAATTTTGAACTTTCAAATCAAATATATATATANCTCCACATTTGTCATTTCCTCATCACCTCCATGTTGTTCATTTCTTTAATCAACGTGTTCCTCAACAATCTGCATTCCTTCATCACCGCCATGTGCTAGGTTCACATTTTTCATTTCTTCGTCACCGCCATGTGCTAGGTTCACATTTTTCATTTCTTCGTCACCGTCAAGTGCCTCCATGTTTCTTTCCATTACTCTTTTTTCTCTTAACTTTCTCATGTTTTCATGCTTTATCTCTTTCTTTGCTTCTCCTTCAGTTTCCCATGTTGAAGGAATTAAAAACCTTTAAAATCCAATGCAAGAAAATATATGAGAATTTAAAGTTAAATACATGTTGAAAAAAAAGAAAAACGAGACCCAACAAGAGTAACATTCTTTAAGCACTCTTGTACAAATTTTTTTCCAAATTGTTGAATGTGGTTGTCATTGATATGTCAAAGGAGTTCAGTAATGACAAAGGAATAAGCAAGGGCATGATGGCATGACAACACTTGAAGTGAAAGACAAATTTGAATGACAAAGAAAGTGATGACATGGAAAGTATGATGATGTGGCATGTGTGATGAGGTTGGAAAGACACATGATGGTGTCCTGGTGCTATCATTAAGTTAGTGTTGAAATATGACATCATTCTGAAAAATAATTGCAAGTTTGTGAAACTTTGGAAACTGACCAAGTATGGAAAAATTAGTCAAAATTGCTCTAAAAGAATGCCCGCCATAATTAAGGGTTTGACTAAAATTCCCACACCATGATACCCGGCTATATATTTTTTAAGTTTCTATCTATTCATGGTCTCATTTTTCCTTAATCACTTATGAGGAAGAAATTACAGGTCTATCAAAATAGGGTTTTGCACTAGAGAAAGTAAAATTACCTAAGTAGTCTCAAGAGAATGCCTGCCATAAATCATATGTTAAAGTAAATGTCAGAAAAATATGGTCAGGTTGTATTCTGTTGATTTTTCTACCTAAACATGATCTCATTTTTCATTAAACATGTCTAAAGAAAAAGTTATGGATCTTCCAAAATAGGGTTTTAGGATAAACTTTAGGGAAAGTCACTGAAAATGCCCTCCGTACCCAATGGGTGAAAGATAAAAATAATCTGAAACTACCAGCTCTAGCTTGTCAAGAAGGATATCTCTCCATAGTCTTAGTTTCCATAGAAGGTGTTTGATGACAAAATTAATAGCCTGCCAAAATAGGGGTTCAAGTTGTTTTTACAAAAAAGTAGAAAATCTACCTAAGTGGCCCCAGGGAAATGCCCTCCATAGCTTGTGGGTTGAATAAAATTACCGCACCATATGGTAATCATGTATATGGGTGTTTTTTCTACCTGAACACATCTTCAAATCGACTTGAAATTTCCCGAGGAAGAAGTTATGGATCTGCCAAAATAGGGTTTTAGGATAAACTTTGGAGAAATTCCTGAAAATGACTAAGTGTTGGAAAAATGGCTCAGGTGGCCTTGGGAAAATTCCTTGTATACCTAATGGGTGAATGATAAAAATAATCTGAAACTACTATGCTCTAGCTTTTCAAGAAGGATAATGCTCCATAGTATTAGCTTTCATAGAAGGTGTTTGATGACAAAATTAACAGCATGCCAAAACAGGGGTTAAAGAAAATACCTATAAGAAAAATGTCTTTGTGGCCTTATGAAATTGGATAATGCTAAATCTGGGATACGATATGGATATGCCAACTCTCTGCTGAAAAATGAATTTGCAAACTCTCAGTTGAATAGTGGTTTTGCAAACTCTTAGCTGAAATCTAGATATGCAAGTCTCGACTAAGAAATTGTTGAAAACTATATCGACCGAGAGATTACATATACAACTATCAACCGATCATTTTTGGAATCCCATCAAAATCACGGGAATCTAATGTGTTTCCCGCTAAAATAATCTCGGGGAATGATGTGACAAAACTCTCGGCCAAGACATGTTTTAAACTTTTGGACAAGAGTTTAAAACAACTTTCTATCGAGCGTTTTATTTAACTCTGAGTTAATTTTCAAGTGAAAATAGCTCTCTCCTAAGATATTTTACATTTCTCAGCTAAGAGTTTCTGGTCAACAATTTCAGCACCATTTCTGCAATTTTTCAAAACTATGTCACTTTAACAAGGTCGAAACACTACAAAAATTGGGAATTACCTGTTGGAGTTTATACTAGTGGATTCATCATTGAATGTACTTTCTCATCATATAATTTTTTTAATTTCATTCAGGATTTCTATTTTTTACTATTTTTTTCTAAACTTTATCATTGAAAAATTTAGTGACATAAAGATCAATGACAATGAAAATTCAATATCATCACGATGACGAAGCCAAAAAAATATTAAAAATCACAAGGATGTTCCTTGCAGTGTCCTCTTCAAAATGGTTCTTTTCATTTTTTTTATAAGAGTCACACTTGAAAGAAAACAAGACTAAAAAAACATGTGTCAATAAGGCACCATTTTTTGTACATATGTTATTTCGATAAATAATAAAAATTAGCGTATAAGTCTGAAAATACTCAACATATAGTCCATGCACAAGTACAATATGTGTAGATTACAAGTATACATTTTATTTCTATAAAATGAATAACTATCTCTAATAAAAATGTGGTGCACACAGGTCACTCATTATTCATACTTAAAATTTTAAAGTATATGTCATTGGTGGATGTCAAATTTGCCCTACTTATGTCGATATTTTTCTTTTTTTAAATATGAGTACGTCGCTAATTCAATTCTCTAAAACATTTATTTTTACTTTAAGGTGAAATTCCTAAGGGAAATATCGGTTTGAAGGGGTTGAAGTTGAAAAACATAAAATTTTGTAGTTTGTTTTGTAAAAAAACAAGCAAAAGTGTTTCCCAACTTCATGTTTTCACCCCTAAGAAACTTTTCTCTCAAGAACTCCAAGTATATGCAATGAATAGCGTAAATATAATAGAGGGTGGGGGGCCGTTTAAATAACACCACAATCGGATTAGGGAGGGTTTAGGTCCTTAGGTTTAGGGATTTTTTGTTTTTGTTTTTTTTTTAATTTGAGATCCATGGGCCCGTTTGTGGCTGCCATACAGAGCAGTACGGACCGGACGGTTCCATACAAAACCATTCTAAATCGGTCTGTTTGGCTGATTTGGTCTGGTTTCATACAAAACTAGCCAGTTCCTGGGAATTTCGATCCAAAAGGGAATTCCATAGGGTTCAAGCCCCAGACCAGACTAGGAGACCCTCTAAACCGGTTGGACTGGCTGGTTTTTCCTGAACCAGACCAGTTCTGATAACACTGATCCTAGGGGACAATGTGCATTAGCAATTCCTTGCCCCATATCACATCAATACCCATAGGCTTCATGGGGAATTAATCATTACATTTAAATAGTATCCAGCAGCCTTTAGATTTTTTTTATCCACTGCTTTTAGACCTTTCACAATTTCACTTTATATCCCTTTTTGATTTGTGTCTAAAGACACAGTTTGCATTTATTTGAGGGCTTTTCATTTCAACAGATATAAATTATAACACAAAATGCATGTAATGATGGTAGACATATTGCTTCAAGTTTTAGTTGAAACTCTTATGGAAACTAGGGGGAATATCCACAGTTGGGATCAAACATTGGGGGAAACTGACTAGAGAGGTCAAGCCTTCAAAACCCAACTCACCTGAGCTCAGGAACCAACACTAGTGGGTTCTCTTGGCCTATAAGGATCAATGAATCGACAATATTTGTTGCACAACTCAAACTCGAGACACAGAACATGGGATCCATCATGCATAGGGGTCAAAGTGGGGAAAGTGATATTCAATCTCATAGGTCTCAATCAAACCAAATTCATGGGATGAGAATCAATCATAGATGAATTGGATGGATGGGGACAAATGACACTTGGAGCCAACATAATACTAAGGTTTAACATTTGTATAAGGCATGGCATGAGCAGCAGTCTTCAACATTTAGTCCTTTGATCAGTATTAGCACAAGTTAAAGCATTAGTTTATGTATAAGCATAGGTCACCATGATCATCATAAAAATAAAAACCTAGGTGTTTAATATACATCATAGAGGAAAAAAAAACCAAGGAAAAATATACATGATATCACCATATATACATGTTTCCATATGATAAGCCCCTTTGTAACTGTGTGTACCAGATCTACTCTGGTACTCTTCTAGGTTATCACTGAAAGCATCTCAATGGACTAGTGAATCTCAGTCTTGGAAAGGAAACTTTGTTGAACATTCCTCTGAAATGGTTGAGGCTGTAATGATCCATGATAAAACCCCATGTGAATGAATAGCTCGAAAAAATAAAGAGATCAATTTGAATGTTGTATCATGGTAGCATAGATTCAATATATAGGTGATAACATCTGGTTGCAACTGGAACAAGTTCTCTAATGAAGAGAGTGCTTGAGAACCTCAGAAATATTTGGTCCACAACATCATCAAAAACAAATAATATAGCACTTTCAACTTTCTGCTTCCTCTCCAGGTATTACCTATTTCTGCGTACATGGAAGCAAAAATAAATACCATAGCAACATGTATGGAGAAAATAATATGCGTTAAATATATTGACAAAAGTAATGATGGAAATAAAATGTTGAAAAAATAAACTCTACTCTAAGAAAAATAACCAGACTATGCAAAATACAGACTCATAAGACTTAGGACACATGCAACACTCAGAAAATAAAAGACTCAACTACTTCTCAAAGGAGCTTATTCAATCCTACCTACTCTAACCTAACCAATCAAACAAGTGCTAAGTAAAGTCATAAATCCAATTTAACCACTTGTTGATCAGATTGATTGATATTTCTTTGTAGTAAATAATATAACAAGTCATAGATGTTTTTGAAGAAATGTGAATCAAAATCAAAACCATTCTAAGATGTTGCTTGATATTCAAAGAAATATGTGGAATGAAGTCATGCCATGGTTGGAACTGGTTTTTACATACTTCATCCATCAAGATGGCAATGGGATAAAAAATAATGTAAGTTTGACCTTGATGGAAGAAGACAATACGATTCATGATTCATCCTTTCTAGGAAAGTCTTTGCTTTCTCCTCTATCCGACTGGAATAATCAATTATATTCACTCCATGAACCATCGAGGAACCAAATGGTGACAAGTTGTAATGTAATGAAACTGAGATCGAGATCAAGTCCATTTATTGTTCAACAATAGAGAAAAGATGAAATTGATCTTTATACACCTTCTCCAACCACCCATAAGAAATATTTATAGATTGAAAAATATTATCCATCAAAGATGATTGATAAGGGAAATGAAGCGCATTTTCTCCAATTATGCGACAATGCTCAGACTCTTGACTAAAAATTTCAAAAGTAATAGCTTGATTAGAACACAAATCCATACAAGAGGACTCGAAAAGTTGGGATGAGAGGGTGAATTCAAAAAAAATTCCCAGACTTGGAATAATTGATCTTGGAATTTGATGAGAGGGAAAAGATTTCAATTTAATTCAAGGAATGATTACAAGATTTAAAACAAGGTCACTATCCTCACATTGAACCAACACATCCTGATTAAATATTGGATAAGGAATTAAGAACAAGGATTTTTTTTATCAGGTCCACTTACAATCATATCATAATTATCATTTGATTGATCTTCTTCCGATATATGATCAAAATTTGAATCAAAATAATCATCAACCATGAAATGAGGATATTTGATGGATTCACAGATTAGAGATTCAACTATGGATGGTTCTTGATAGTGATCATTCATTCAAAGGAGTTCCCACTATTGGATCGATAGAGGAGGAATCAATTTGATAAGGAAAATCATCAGTTATCTCATTATGGTTATCATAATAATCTTTATCAGATTGTTCCTCAACATCGCAATCATTATTTGGCTGCATGGATTCATCAATGTTTTCACCCCATTCTTCTCTTAATAACTTAGTTAACATGTTATAGCTAGTGATGGATCCTGGTGCTAACTGATATAACAAAAAATCAACATTAACTCCTGAGTATTCACCTAGGGCTTGCATATAGACATCTTCATGGTCTGCACCTTGGGATTCCATATAGCACCAAAAAGAATCCAAGTGACTTTCAATTGATTCGATTAAATTTGCAAAGAAACGAGGAAACCCTTCACAATATTCTTTTGGCATAAGATGAGGTGCCCCATATATTTCATAGAATTCAAGACGAGATAGAAGTTTCCCTTTAATATTGGTTGGATTTTCCTTTATTTCTTGAAATATTTGTTGACTAAATTATCATTGATGCCAACAAGTGTGCCTTGGTCCTCCTTGATAAGCCCCTAATGGTTATAAGTATGTCAAATGATTATCAATGTCAAAGGAGACATTTTGACCTTGTCCAAGCTCAAGTCTAAAGCCCTTGGATCCCTTGGGACAATGGAAAAATCCCTATCTACCCTTATTGTGTTTAAGTTTCCCTAAGTTGATTCTATGGTTCCCAAGGTCCAAACCTATGCCCTAGCACCCTACAAAGTGTCCTTGGTGGGTTGAAGAAGTTGTAATAGGAAAAATGACCCATTATGTGGTCATTTTTGTTTTAATGAGGTAATGGTACCCTAGGATAAGACTTAGCACCCCCACAACTGATGGTTTAATGGTCCTTGTACCCTTGACGGAATGGAAAAAATGATGTGGGTCATTTGTGTGTTGTTACCCTTGAGATGGTAAATTTTTTTAAGGAACTCCTTGAACCCACACACCTTGATGGTCAAGATGTTGGGGTCCTTGGTACTATGATGTACCCTTGATGGCTAGTGAGGAACACCCTTACATATGATGACACTGATGACTTAACCCTAAATTTGTTTTCAAGTGGTAAGGTTTACCATTAACAAAAGAAATAAAAATAATAAATGAATTACCTTTGGAACCTTGCTACCACACTAAAACCCTTGTTAAGGTCATCCTCATTAAATGATGTTGAGTATTCAAACAAAAAAAATAAAATTAATAAAATCTCCTTGAATTCGGCCCTAGTTCCATGCTCTCTCAACGTCAAGGTGGTGTATTTATACACAAAAGGTTACCATAACTTGGATCATCAATCAAGGAAATAATTCATAGAGTGACTAAGGATGCTTACACCTGATTCTTCCACATAGATATTATTTTCAGGTTAAAACAACACAAACAGTCTGAGTTTGTATGCTTGAACATTCTAAGTTTTCTTGGGTGCTTGACAGTTGTTTTGGGTGATGTTTACTATTTCCTTTTGAAGAAATCACAAACCACTTTTGATGACAGAACTGAGTCCTTACAGTTGATCTCTTTTGGTTTTTATACACAGTCTGAATTTGACTCTTCCTTGTCATATGAATTATCCCTAGTTTTAAGTTCATCCACAACAAATAAACAGTCCGAATTTCACTCTTCCTCAACATATGAACAGTCCCTAGTTTTGAGGTCATCCATAACAAATACATAGTCCAAATTTCACTCTTCCTTAGCATATAAACAATCCTGAAATTGAGGTCATCCACAGTATATACATAGTCCCAAAATTGAGAAAGGTTTAGGTCTTCCTCATCATATACAGAGTCCAAGGTTGGTCTTGTCTGGGTTCTTCCACAATAGACATACACAACCCAAGTGTGTAATCTAAAGATATTGACATGCACTGCTTGTATAAGGTATGATTGCTTATACACTATGATGATGATACATACATGATGCATACTCTATGATGATGATGCATACCCTATGATGATGATGATGCAGACTTATACACTATGATGATGATGATGATGATGCATACTTGATGATTAGTGAAAGCAGAGCATAACTACTTGATTAGTGACTATGTATGATGACGTGTACAATGATGTACATGAATAATGTGTGGCAGTGAAATGACTTATCAGTAATTTGATTATACAGTGATGACTTGGTAGTGATAAGGTATTGAGGTGAGAGAAGAGGTTATTGAAAGCATGTTTAGTGATTGGTTTTGACATGTCCACAGGTTTAGTCTTCTTCTTCTTCAGGATGATAGGGTGGTGCTAGGGCTCACAATATTGTGAGTTAAGCTATTGTAACAACCTATCAGTTGAAGCTGATGAATCCTAAGGGGTTGTAGCCCCTTCCAGTTGTGGCTGGAAAAGTTATATTAAATTTGTTACCCTAGTTGTTGCTAGGTCAAATTTATTGTTTAAAAAAGGCTTCCGTGGTTTTACCCCCATGACTTGGGTTTCCACGTCAAAATATTGTGTACTATGAATTTTGTTATTTTCATGTACATTAATGATATGCTATAATTGGTGATTAGCAACTTGATCTTGATTAAAAAAATTATAATTGTGCAAATACTGATTCAGCCCCCTCTTAGTATTTCAAAAATATTGGAGGAATAAATTCATAACATTCTATCTAACTCTAGTGTGTATCCTATTTGATTAAGAATAATGGCCAAAGATGATTTTAAGATGCTTTTTTGGATTGGTTAGAATTATGCGCATGACCCAAAAAATATCATTTTTTATTGGAAATACGGTGAATGAGTCAACTAAATAAAAATAAAATGTCTAGAAAAGTAGAAATCAGAAAAATATTTAGCCGAAAACCGAAAAATTAGATATCCGAACAGTTTCTGAGTAAGAAGATGGGTCACACATAGGTTGAACATGATATAGGCACCAAAATTTCTAATCAAAGGTGGGTTGAGAGCAGGTTACAAATCTTGAGATTCCACATCGCATTAAATAAGCATAATTTGGAACATTATTAAACCTGCAATTATAATTATTTTTTATTTCTACGTAGTTTTTTTTATTTCTACGTAGTTAAGATGAAGGTGGTGCATTTAATAAGAAAGGATTTTGAATTTGTGAATCAAACTATTCAATATGATATCTAATTTGGAGGGTAACTTCAAAAAATTCCATGAATGGAATTGAGAGAGTTACTTAAAAAACTCATTAGCCTAAATTTGTTAAAAAAAATATACTACAGGCTGCCATTGTTAAGAAAAATATACTGCAATCTTCCATTGAATATACAACAGATACTTTCTCTGTATTTGGTATTACTGAAGTTACCTCATTCTAAAAAATCAAGTCTTATGGATTTTGTTTTGGTTGGAAAAGTACTTCTCAATCTTATGTTGATGACAAATTGACAATGTTCTTAAGGTAGGGAATGTAAGCCATGGCGGTTTTCTCTTTTCCATACCTGTCATATACGTCATTTAATCTTATAAACCTGTAAATGGTGGTTTTCTCTTTTCCATACCTATCACACACATCTTGAATTTTCATATAAGTTTCAAATACATCACTTAAAAAGGAAAAAATGTTCTACAGACCAATAAATTGTATGATTCGATGAACCTGCATCAAGTCAGATTCTGATGGCATTGAGATTGCATCACCTAGACGTGAACTCAAAATTTCCTTGTGATTAACCATTTTTTCCCACCTTTCAATTATTTGAAGGGACAACACAATAAACATACCCATATTTGGCTTGACCCCATGGATTCCTTCCTACCAGCTGCAATCACTTACCAATCATGTTGCTTCTTATGGAAGATTGATAAATAGGGGTCACTGTTATCAGTAGGCTATGTATTGAATTCATTCTCTATGTTTGTTAATTTTTGTCCTATATGGCTGCGGATGTGCACAAATTTGAGTTCACTCATATTATGAGTGAAATGGGTAGAATTGGAAATAATTAAAGACAGTCTCATCCGGGTTTGATAGATTTCACTAGAAGTTCCTTTCCATCCTATCGTTTTTATGTTCATCAAAATTTATTTCCCATCGCTTCAGTGAAGTCTTTCCTCCACTAAGTCAGCACCCTGTCCCTCTTCAACAACCCAATAATTCCCTCTCAGTGGCATAACAGGATTGATTTTTTCAATTCCAACTTTTACATTGTCCATATCAGCTAGGTATTGCATGTTGTTTTTCTCTAAGACATTTTTGTCTCAACATTTCTCTCTTCCTTAACATTTTCTTCTTTCATTGGAATTTCCCTTTTCTTTTTGTGAGATCTCTCCTGCAATGTATATCACTATTATAATTATTCTCTACTCACATATCCTGACCAGATAAATGGAATGCAACATTCTCTTCCACTCCCTTTCTACCCCTCGTGTTGAAACATGTCCACTTCAGCCCTGTTTTTTCCCTTGTGTTGCACTTTCGTGTTAGCCTTGTTCTACAGTAGTTGGTATCCTTGTTTGAAGCAAGGAAATTACAATAGAGGATGGGTTGGATTGAGGGTGAATCAACAGTTTAGTTTCACTCTAATGAATTCCACTTGTAACATGGTCAATCTGACCCTTGAGGTCTGTAAATAGAATGCAATAGGTAGTAGGGACAGTTATTATTAAAGGAGTTGTTTGATGTTACTGATTCAAATGTAAAATATCCATCTTCTATGTAATGAAAGCATAATATAATATAAAAGGCTCTTGGGCCCCTTTTAAAACTTTCTTGAGTATTGACATAGTTATATTTTTGTATTATCTCTATTTTTTTCCTGGGAATGTATTATATCTATTATGTTCTCATTTATTTATTTCTGTAAGGAAGGATGATGATTTATATTATAATAAAAAAGATATAGACGATACAAACTTGCAGATCCATCAGATTGGTTTCCAAACAACTATCCAATTCAACCTCTTTTCTACGTTGTCCTTGTCATGCCATAATTCTATAAATACAAGATTTACTAGAGAAACTATGTTTCCCATGAACAAGAAACCAACATTTATAGTTGTTCTGTTCTCATTTCAAATGTTGGATGCATTCTTATTTCACAATAGAGATTTTTATGTCTAAATTTAGGTTGTTAATGAATGGAAAGACACTCTGTAGTTTGAATTAGTCATGTCCTTACACCAAGCAACCACTTCTTCCTCCTCCTATTCAGTTAACACTGTTATAGGCACTTTCCTCCTCATGTGAGTTAAACCACTTATCCAATAATGCATTGACGTAGGCACAATCCCATAATTATTTGCAGCTACTCTGATAGAATATCCATTGAATTCTACATTGTAAATTGCCTTAAACATGTCCTCTTCTTTCCAACCCCTCATATCATTAGTCTTCTTTCTTTATCCAACACCCTGCACTATTGTTGATGATGGAGCGGTGCCATCTTCCTCTGCCTGGTTATGGTTTGCAGAATTGGTGTTTGCATTTTCATCCTGGTTTATTTCCTCATCTAATGATGTATGCCTAAGCTGGGAACACTTGGTCACTCATCGTTGGTCCTCCTTCCATGATTTGCATGGTCCTCCCTTGCCATGATTGTAAATTCTATAGACTGTGAAATTTAAATTCAATAATTTGTTTACATGCCAAAAGGACTAACAACATATGTTGAAGTATATAACATGCATATATAACATGTGAGATTGGAACATACAGGATATACCGAATGCATAATAGATCATGATATTATATATTTTCGATAAGATCATGAGATTATAACATGAAGATTATGTCATTATTTCATGTGGGGTATAATGAAAATTCTAGCAAACAAACATAAAACTGGGCTCAGGAAAACTTCTATCAAAATTTTGTAGAGAATTGCATACATTTTGCTATCTATTCAGTACATCTTTTGGTTTTCTCTGTATTAATCAGTTGCATGTTTCACCTCTTCAAAACCAAAGTCAGTTGTGATGCTGGACTCATTTTTGTTTGATAGGAGAAAGAAGCAAGTTGTTAGACAAATTAATAGTAATTTAAGAATATAGTAGTTGTAGGTAGAAACCCTTTAACCCAACTAGTTGAACTTCACACTCTCTATTAGCATATTTTTAGAGTGTTTCCTTCCTTTCAGTTACTATGTCTAAAACCTATCTACAATGAAAATAGATATATATGATACATGTCTACATTCAAAATAGAACTACCATCTGCTTTAGATATAGTGTATATAGCTACATTCTATAGATATAGAGTATCGATCTGGCTATATTTTTGTATTATATCTATTATGTTCACATTTATTTATTTCAGTAAGGAAGGATGATGATTTTACAATAAAAAAGATATAGATGATACAAAATTGCAGAGCCATGAGACTCGTTTCCAAACAACTATCCAATTCAACCTATTTTCAAATTTGCCCCTTTCATGCCATAATTCTATAAATACTAGATTTACTAGAGAAACTATGATTCCCGTGAAAAAGAAACCAACATTTACAGTTGTTTTGTTCTCATTTCAAATGTTGGATGCATTCTTATTTCAAAAAATAAGTTTTTATGTCTAAAATTTAAAATATACTAGTGTAATTAGGTTTTTGTGTGCCTGAACAGACACTCTGTAGTTTGAATCAGTGAATTTGGCTTTGTAATGCATGATGGGCATGCATTTGGGTGAAGCTATCCAAAATTGACTTGCTTCAGTAAAATGCATGCACATGCCTGATTTATTTGTCAAATTCAATGAATAAAATGGGAGAGTATTTTTTTATTATTCCTCACCTTTTAGAAGTTTAATATTTCAAATTTTTTATCTCAAACTTTCCCCTTAAGAATGTTTCTGCAAGCAGGCCTAGTTTTCCTTTGGTGTGAATTTAGACAAAAGGTTTACAAATGTGAATAATAGATTTGCAAGAATATTAGAAGAACATATTCATGGATAATTAGGCTCATAAATGTGTATATATGAAAAATTCCAAATTTCATACCTAGAGTGTTCTTCGATTGGCATTGGTGTGCATCTTTAGTTCTCGCCATGAAAAATTAACAAATACTATCAATTGTTGTTTTGGATGACTTGGATTTTATTGTAGATCATACAATTTATAGAAATGAGTACAAGAGTTTGTAGAAAAGGTTGGTATGTCTATGTTATAGTGCTATTTATTCAATATAACATGAAATGCAAGCAAATATGTGAATTTCCTTGAGGGACTCAACCCTAATTTTTACCATGTGGAAAACACATAGATTTGGAGTTTCCTTCCAGAGCATAAGTTTTATGTCTAAAATTTAAACTTTGAAAGCTTATTTAGGTTTTTTAATCCTGAATAGACACTCTATAGTTTCAATCAATGAATTTGTCTTTGTAATGCAGGTTGGGCGTGCATTTGAGTGAAGCTATCCAAAATTGCCTTGCTTTAGTAAAATGCACGCACATGCCTGATTTCTTTGTCAAATTCAATGAAGAAAATATAAGAGTGTTTTTTATTATTCCTCACCTTTTAGAAGTTTAATATTTCCAATTTGTTACCTGGAACATTCCCCTTTAGAATGTTTCTCCAAGTATGCATAGTTTTCCTTTGGTGTGCATTTAGTAAAAAAATTTACAAGTGTGAATAATAAATTTGCAACAATATTAGAAGAAATTATTCATGGATAATTAGGATCATAAATGTATATATATGCCAAATTCCAAATTTCATACCTATAGTGTACTTCAATTGGCATTGGTGTGCAATTTTAGTTATGGCCATTGAAAATTGACAAATACTATCAATTGTTGTTTTGGATGACTTGTATTTTATTATAGACAATACAATTTACAGAAATTAGTACAAGAGTTTGTAGAAAAGGTTGGTATGTCTATGTTATAGTGCTATTTATTCAATATAACATGAAATGCAAGCCAATGTGTGAATTTCCTTAAGGGACTCAACCCTGATTTTTACCATGTGGAAAACACATAAATTTGGAGTTTCCATGCAGAGCATAAGTTTTTGTGTCTAAAATTTAAAGTTTGAAAGATTATTTAGGTTTTTTATGCCTCAACAGACACTCTATGGTTCGAATGAGTGAATCTGTCTTTGTAATGAAGGTTGGGAGTGCATTTGAGTGAAGCTATCCAAAATCGCCTTCAGTAAAATGCACACACATGCATGATTTCTTAGTCAAATTAAATGAATAAAATAGGAGAGTGTGTTTTTATTATTCCCCACCTTTTAGAAGTTTAATATTTCCAATTTTTTACCCAAAACTTTCCCCTTTAGAATGTTTCTCCAAGCATGCATAGTTTTCCTTTGGTGGAATTTAGTCAAAAAGTTTACAAGTGTGAATAATAGATTTGCAACAATATTAGAAGAACTTATTCATGGATAATTAGGCTAAAAATTGTGTATATATGAAAATTTCCAAATTTCATACCTAAAGTGTGCTTCGATTGGCATTGGTGTGCATTTTTAGTTCTGGCCATGAAAAATTGGCAAATACTATCAATTGTTGTTTTGGATGACTTGGATTTTACTGTAGATCATACAATTTACAGAAATGAGTACAAGAGTTTGTAGAGAAGGTTGTTATTTCTATGTTATAGTGTTATTTATTCAATATAACATGAAATTCAGGACAATGTGTGCATTTCCTCAAGGTACTCAACCTTGATTTTTACCATGTGGAAAACACATAAATTTGGAGTTTCCTTGTAGAGCATAAGTTTTTATGTCTAAAATTTAAACATTGAAAGATTATTTAGCTTTTTCATTCCTGAAAAGACACTCTATGGTTTGAATCAATGAATTTGGATTTGAAATGCAGGTTGGGGTGCAGTTGAGTGAAGCTATCCAAAATTACCTTGCTTCAGTAAAATGCAAGCACATGCCTAATTTCATTGTCAAATTGAATGAAAAAAATATGAGAGTGTTTTTTTATTATTCCTCACCTTTTAGAAGTTTAATATTTCCATTTTTTTACCTGAAACTTTCCCCTTTAGAATGTTTCTCCAAGCAGACATAGTTTTCCTTTGGTGTGAATTTAGTCAAACATTTACAAGTGTGAATAATAGATTCGAAACAATATTAGAAGAACTTATTCATGGATAATTAGGCTCATAAATATGTATATATATGCCAAATTCCAAATTTCATACATAGAGTGTGGTTCAATTGGCATTGGTGTGCATTTTTAGTTCTAGCCATGAAAAATTGACAAATACTATCAATTGTTGTTTTGGATTACTTAGATTTTACTGTAGATCATACAATTTACATAAATGAGAAAAAGAGTTTGTATAAAAGGTTGGTATGTCTAGGTTATAGTGTTATTTATTCAATATAACATGAAATGCAAGCCAATGTGTGCATTTCCTTGAGGGACTCAACCTTGATTTCTACCATGTGGAAAACACATAAATTTGGAGTTTCCTTGCAGAGCATAAGTTTTTATGTCTAAAATTTAAACTTTGAAATATTATTTAGGTTTTTTATGCATGAACAGACACTGTGGTGTGAATCAATGAATTTGGCTTTGTAATGCAAGTTGGGTGTGCATTTGAGTGAAGCTATCAAAAATTTCCTTGCTTTAGTAAAATGCACGCACATGCTTGATTTCATTGTCAAATTCAATGAATAAAATAGGAGAGTGTTTTTTATTATTCCTCGCCTTTTAGAAGTTTAATATTTCCATTTTTTACCTGAAACTTCCCCTTAGAATGTTTCTCTAAGCAGACATAGTTTTCCTTTGGTGTGCATTTAATCAAAACGTTTACAAGTGTGAATAATATCTTTGCAAAAATATTATAAGAACTTATTCATGGATAATTAGGCTCAGAAATGTGTATATGTGCCAAATTCCAAATTTCATACCTAGAGTGTGCTTCGATTGGCATTGGTGTGCATTTTTAGTTATGGCCATGAAAAATTGGCAAATACTATCAATTGTTGTTTTGGATGAATTGGATTTTATTGTAGATCATACAACTTACATAAATGAGTGCAATAGTTTGTAGAAAAGGTTGGTATGTCTATGTTATAGTACTCTTTATTAAATATAACATGAAATGTAGTCCAATGTGTTCATTTCCTCGAGGGACTCAACCCTATTTTTTATCATGTGGAAAACACATAAATTTAGAGTTTCCTTTCAGAGCATAAGTTTTTATGTCTAAAATTTAAACTTTGAAAGCTTATTTAGGTTTTTTATTCTTAAACAGACACTTTTTGGTTTGAATTGATGAATTTGTCTTTGTAATGTAGGTTGGGCATGCATTTGAGTGAAGCTATACAAAATTTCCTTGCTTCAGTAAAATGCACGCACATGCTTGATTTCTTTGTCAAATTCAATGAATAAAATAAGAGAGTGTTTTTATTATTATTCCTCCCCTTTTAGCATTTTTAAATTTCCAATTTTTTACTTGATACTTTATTCTTTAGAATTTTTTTAACTTCTAGTCCTAATATTGAATGTTTTTTTTTGTTCTGTAAGGTAACTCATCAATGGATCATTCAAATGAGACATCTCAAAAAAATGTTCCTCAAAAAAGAGGTCGACGTAAGGGTTTCTATTACTCTAACCTTCCAACTTTGGAAGCATGTGACATTGTCCCTCAATTCATTCATGTTATAAGGAAAAAGACTGCTAACTATGTTGGTCATGGACAATGTCAAGGATTTGGAGATGAGAATTACATACCACATATTGAAACCAGAAATTTACCTCAATCATCAAGCAATCATGCAACCAATTTACAACCTCATTTCACTCAAATATCGGCCATTCATGCTTCTTCTGTTATAAGTATATATGACCAAAGTGATGAAGGTTGTGTTGCTCAACAACAAAGGCATGATTTGACTCCAATTACAATTGCAGGGAATGACAATCTACAAGATAAAAAAATTTACCATATAATTAATCATGTTTCAACGCATGTGAATGTGCCATACTTCCCTCAAAGAACATATGGTATTCCTTCCTCCACATTAGAGGAAATTTCAACTTAAATGGTCCTTTTAAATCTAATTCAAATTCCATGTCATCATGTGTTAGCCAATGAAATTGCTTTAAATTTGAAATACCATATAGGTCTTAAAAAAAATTTAATATAAATTTGGGGATAGGTATCATAAAAAAAACTACTTTTTTTTTGTATTTTCGACATATCTCCCCGTGTTTTTACTCAAATTTTGATCGAGAGAGCTCATTAAATGTGGAATTAAATTCCGCATCCAACAAGTACCCACTTGGTATATTTTTTATAGACCCCTCTACCCCAAAAATAAGAAATACTTGAAAAAATGTGATGATGACATCATCATTACATTTTTTAGGTATTTCTTATTTTTAGGGTAGCAGGGTCTGTCAAAAGTATGTCAAGTGGGTACTCGTTGGATGAAGAATTTAATTTTGTATCCAACGAGCTCTCTGGATCAAAATTTGAGTAAAAACACGGGGATATATGTCGAAAATACAAACAAAAAAATTAGTTTTTTTCTTTTCTTCCTCCAAAATTAATAAATATTGTTTTAACTATTATTTTATTAATATTTTTTAGGAGGCCCATTTTGAGTTGAAATTTCCTCTAATGTTACAATGAACTTTGGTTTGGATTATGCAAATATGTACCACAGTCGAATGAAATCCGTTTTGCAGAATAAGGCCCCACTTTTACCTCAAAGACCTGTGATTGATGATGTTGCTATTACAAGTCATTCTAGTCAAAGTGGTAAAGGTTGCGTTTCTCAACAACAAAGGCATCGTTTGAAAACAAACATAGTTTCAAGGAATGACAATGTTCAAGATAGAATTGTTTACCATAGAATTAATCCTATTTCACAGAATGTGACTATCCCAAACCTCCCTCAAAGAACAGATATTATTCCTATTGCCACCAAAATGAACTTTGTTTTGGATAATGCAAATATGTACCACAACGGAATGAACTTTGTTTTGCAGAATAACGCCACACTTCTCCCTAAAATATTTGTGATTGATGGTGTTGATGTTACAAATTAGTCTAATCAAAGCGTTGAAGGTTGTGTTTCTCAACAACAAAGGAAGCCTTTGACTCCAAATATAGTTGCAGGGAATGACAATGTTAAAGATATAATTTTTTACCATATAATTAATCCTATTTCATAGAATGTGACTATCCCAAGCCTCCCTCAAACAATAGATCCTATTCTTTCTGCCACTACAGTGAACTTTGTTTTGGATAATGCAAATATGTACCACAGTGGAATGAACTCTATTTTGCAGAATGAGGCCACACTTTTCCCTCAAAGATCTGGGATTGATGATGTTGTTGTTACAAATCAGTATAATCAAAGTGTTGAAGGTTGTGTTCCTCAACAAGCTAGGGAATGTTTGACTTTAGTTACTGTTGAAAGGAATGGAAGTGTGGAACCCATTGGGAAACAATTGGAGCATGGATCCCTTGAGAACTTCGACGAAACTAGAAGACATGAAACAACTAAAATAACTCCATTTCATGAACATGTGTATAGAGATGCAACTATAGGAAACCAAAATTGTACAGTTGGAGGAGTTGCAATAGAAATGCCTGAAGGGTGTTCAACAAATGGAAAAATATAAATTCTCAGAGAAGGTCACAAGAAAACCTCTTAAGGACACCCTTATTGAATCTTAAGAAGTAGTCAGGATGGTTTAACCGCAACCAAAAAGAGGGAAAGTCAATATTTAAAGAAATTGGGAGATGATTTTCTAGAAAATCACTCCAATATGTGGATGAAAATGACATTATTGCTGGAATTGGGTACTTCATCAACAAAACCTATAATGAAGAGTCTAAAATTGAAGATGTCATTGAACACCTAGATGGAATTATTAATAAAATTCGATCAATTGTTGTGGCGGATATTCGTAAGGATTTTATTCCTAGGAACATGGATTCAGTATTTATTGAATCGAGTATGACTCATAAGAGTTTGCAATGTCTAAAGTAGATTGACTCTCATGGTGTACTAAAGGGGGTTAATGCAACATTGGTTTCTAGAGAAATGAAAAAGTGGAGCAAAGAAGCTGAGGATATTGATAAGGGCTGGGAGAGAACTAATGGTTTCACATATGGATTTCAAGTCAAGGAAGTAAAATCATATGCTTCCTTCATGGTTGAATCATATGAAAAGAGGTCTAGAAGTATAGTCAATGAAGTTTCTTTCAAACTTGTTTTTGATCCTCATGTACATTATGATCGAGGGTGTAGGTATGTGAGATATTATTTGAGCTACTAGAAGCCGATGGCTTGATGCATTGTGTAAGCCTTGGAAAATGGGATGGAAAATAAGAATATAGACAAGTTTTACCACATGATGCTGATCCTGAAAATGATGAGAACTTAATGGAACAGGTAAAAAAGTTTTCACAAGATGGCATTGATATGATTGATGGAAAGGAAGTGAAAAATAATTTGTTTGAGTGTCATGATCTAGTGGAAACATGAATTTTAGTATGCAACAATAGTGTTTCTCCAATGGGAAATATTTCTTTTCCTTGGTGCACATGCCATAAAAAAAGCCTACACATGGTTGTAGATGAAATCAAAATTGAAGGAGATACTATACATAGTATTTTTGAATTTTATACAATGTCAACAAACTTGCTCTTGGTAAGCTATGCACATTTATTACAAGTTTTGAAATTTATGTTTATATCTTGCCATTACTTTCTTAATCTTACTATGTTCTAAAATGTCAGGAGTTGAATCTAGCTTTCGAACCAAGCAAAGGATGGGATGAAAAGTTAGATGACCATATTTTAGACATTCAACCAAATTTATCTTGTGCAAAGATGAATATTGTGAAGAACTATCCCATGGATATGAAAAATGATGAAAAGGTACACAATTTCATAATTAATTCTTATTAACTATAAATTAATCTTCTTAGTATTGCACTAACTCATACCCACTGAAACATGTGCTACCAATTATAGTTGACTTTTGGTGCAATGTCCAAGCTTGTATATTGTTCTCTCCATGCTGGGATTAGAACTGTTTTGAATATGTTTCATGAAATTCAAAGAATTGCACAAGATTATGACAAGGTTCATCCAACTAGAGGCGCCGAGACAACAAAATTTGTTAAAATTTGGGAGGAGATTGAGAAAATCGTTGTTCCATGTAAGACAAGAGAACCATACCATCATAAAAGCCAAGAGTACAATGATCTTAACTATGAGAAATCAGATGGATCAACATCAGACAAGATCCTCATCTGACATGAAGGACTTTTAAATGTTTAATAATTATGTTAACATATCAATTATTCTTTATGTGGGCCTTGACTAATAATTAATGATGGTGTTATTATTTTTTTTACTAATGTATAATGGCTCTCAGTGTTATCCATTTTGAAAATAAAACTTAGTATATAATCATATTCATTGAAACTTATGTCTTGTTTCTAGGTTATTGAAGGCCTTCCATATGAAGAGAAGTATAACAAGTTGGTGAGGATGTGGAACTATTATAAATAATTCCACATGTTGCAACTTCAAGGGTGTAGAAGGGACGATGCATATTCATATGATAAAAGGTATGTAAATTCATTCTATTATTATCATAATATTATCTATTTCGAATGGTGATATAATTTCATTCATGATAAAAATTTTGAGCCACTATCATTACAGAGTTGGCATCCTTGCTTGTAAGTGGCTTTGGTTTTTTTCTTGCTGTTTAGGAGATGAGATGGTTCCTTATATGCATGTCCAAGGGGAACATACTCTTGATATGACTCGGTATATTCATCTTTATACTTTGGGATGATTGAGGAATGAAGTAATGGACCATAAGAGTAGAGAAATGAAAATTTTGAATAGAAACCAAGGAGGAGGAAGAGGAGTTTCTAGGGATAATAGAGGCACATTTGAACATGAAAAAATGTGTCTTGTAAATGAGAGGAGAGGAAAATGTTTTCAATCTTGTTATGAGATCAGAAGGTACTTTCCAAAATTTTATACAAAGAATATTATGTCCTTCAAATATTACAAGTCAACTTCGTGTTGAATATGATGTTAGAATAATCAACCCATAGTATTTACCCACTTAGACATTAATTCATTTATTTTTGTTTTATTTGCCTAGTTCATGAGTCCCACCATGTGCAAGTTG
>LPNX010083589.1:148077-301607 GCA_001517045.1 Pseudotsuga menziesii
TAATCAAATTTGCTTTATTCTTGGCCTCCTAGGTGCCCTTTTGCTTTTTCTACTTTATTGCCTGCTTTTTCAGCGTTTTAAGGCACATAGGAAAGCAAGACTAGGTGAGGTGAATCAGCTTTGTTTCCTCTTCCTCCTCCACTCTTTCCTCCATGAAAAAGCATGTATGAGCTGCCATTTGACCACTCTTTATCTTTCCTATGCGCCCTTGCTAATTCGTGGGGTCCTTGATAGATTTGGGATCAGCTTTTTACACCTATGGGGGATTTGCCTATTTTGGGTAAGCCTGCTTTATGCTAGATTTGGATGCTTCCTTATGCATTCGATTTGCTCATGTATTCTATATATTCAGAAGCCTATGTTATTACAGGGTTGGCTATTGTACACTCAGTTAATATAATTTTGTGTTACAGCTCCATTTTCAGTCTCCATTGTTGATAATTTTGCATGATCAATTGTTAATTGTTGTGGGTGAAATTAATCTACCTCAGGCCTAAATTTATACATATGAGAAGTCAAGAAATCCACTGAATGAGGAAACTGCAACACAATTGGCATATTGTTTCCTTGGTGTCACTAATCAACAAGTGAAACAACTATTTGAATCATGGGTAAAACAATCTATGGAATTATGGATTGCGCCACCAACAGTAAGTTTGTCCCATTTTTAAATGGTATCTAGTTCAATTTTTATTTTATAGTGTGAGGAGCCATAATGTGTGTTTTCATTAATTATTATATGTCCTCACAGTCCAATAACTATATTCTAATATCAAGGCCAATCATCAAATACGGTGAATAATCTTATCATGAATTGCATCGTTTTGGAAAGCACAAGAAAAAAAAATGGTGCTAAAAAAAAATATCATGTATTTTCCTCCAATAGTTAGTGTTATGTTCATTCAATTTATTACATATCATTATGTCTTTTTCAATTTAGTTGATTTGTGCTTGAAGGTACATCTTTTTATTGATCCCTGACTTTTTTATCTCATTGATCTCAGGAAATGAGCTAGGCCAAAGTGATCAAACAAAACAAATGCAAGGGGAAGTAGTTTATGATACCCCAATCATGCTTGATGATAGTAACAATCATAGTTTGGGTGTTTCATCCTCTAGAAATGAGGCATTGCAAACCAATATAACACAAGAAATGTAATTTCTAGTTGTTGACACACCTATGACGGCGACTGAAAATCACAGTAAAGCATATGTTTCATGCTCAAGAAATGAGATGGGGAGTATTGTTAAAACACTAGAATTGAATGGAGCAACTATTGTTGATATTCCAATGATGGAAGCCATGAATCACAATATAATGTGTGTTCCATCCTCAATAAATGGCGAAGAGCAAAGTGTTGAAAAACAAGATATTCAAGGGACAATTGTTGGCCTTGAAATGATGGTAGCTGAGAATCATGTAAAACCGAGTGTTGTTCAAATAACTAAGAGACAAGAAAAAAAGAGAAAAGTCCAAGATGGTCATAAAACAACATTGTATGCAAAATGGTGAAAAAAACATGTGATGAGTTAAGTATTTGCTAAGAATTGTACTCATCGGATGGATGAATGAATAGAAACAGGTTCAAAAATATGGATTATTCACTCTGGCATGAGATTAATATGGATTTTTCTATTAGTCACTAATGTACATTAAGACTACTGAAATGCAAACTATTATATTTTATCTTATAAGTCTGAAAATCTCCAGGTCTACAAGAATTTCAAAGTTTCCTATAAGACATGCATAGTCATCTTGATGAAGTTCAATTGAGTGGTTTAAGTTGAAGAAAAAAATATGTAAGGAATCATTTATCCATTTTATATAGACATTTTGCTTAGCCATTTTATAAATATATTGAGTGTATGTATTTGGTATTATAAAAATAATATTCACTTCATAAAATTTATCATTCTTTGGAGAAGTTTATGCATTTTATAAAAAGTATTTATTTCATATGGTATAGGAACATTGATGTCATAACCCAATATACCTGAATTTGTGAAAAAAACAATGTACATTAAATCAATTAAAAAAAAAATCATTTGCATGCATTCCTCAGCATGCATTCCTAAGTTTGCATTCCTCAGCGTGCATAGCCACACCAGGGGTTTGGTAAGTGGATAGCATTCAATATTACAGTGAACCAATCTTGTTGTCCACGATTCCAATTCTAAACCAAAACAACCACACCCGCAATTGAAATAGGGTCGCCGCATACCATGGAAACATATGGAACAGGGGCATCTTGCACCATGGAAACAAACACAAGGGCCTTCTCTACCATGACATCAGGAGAAGTGGAGGGTTCCCAGGTTGAATGACTCCCTATGAAAAACTTCCAAGAGAATGTTGATGGATGGAGTGATACAACCATATGGCCAACTGGTATGTTAAATATCCTTTTAAGAGCAGGAGTGAATAGGTTTATTTTTGGACAATTTAATTTCCAAAATGAGGAGATAGATTATTCCATCTATAGATATTATCATGGGGCTATGGAATTGCAAATTTTTTGGAAGAGGGGTCATCTAGACCCCGATTTGGTTGCTAAAGCAACCAAAATTATAGGAAGAGGGGGGCAATGTTAAACCCCTAGAAACACCCCCAATCTAGAAAAGATTCAAATGGCTAGTAAATTTTGTGGGAAATAGGTAGTTGTTCTCGGGAATGGTCTAAAAATGGAAGATGTTCCTCAAGGAATATACAAAACCCTGATTCATATTATCCTTAGGACCATTATGAATCACCACAAGCGGCATGATATTTTGGGCGATTGCATGAAGCTGCCCATACACTGGGTTGAAGACATGGCCATAGATGCCCCTCATCTATTGGTTAGGAAATTGCACTCTGCATTGCAATATAGTAAAATAAAGAGGGTCAAGTTCAGTTACCCCAACACACTGCAAAAAATTATTGATTTATGTTGACCCAGTGTTGTAGGGTAAAAATCTATTAGAACATACATTAGGAATCCTAAAGAATAACAAAAAATGAGGAATTACCTCAACTATATTTAAAGAACAATGTATAAGGAGTTTATACTGTCACTACATCAACCGTACATGAACAACCTTTCGAGGACAATATGGAATATGTGGGAAATGACATGCCTTCACTTTGCCCTGAAGAAGATTTTTTTTTTCACAACTTTGGATGTAATGCATGGAAATGTAAATACAGATTAATGGGAAGAGTTTGTGAACAATGATATGGACCGTTCATTGACTAGCGATAAAGACCTAATTCATGCCAAATATTCTTTTGATGGTAGATTTGTTTTTTCTCTATTTCATAAATTGGTACATTTCAAAGAAAAATCTACCTTTTGGGAGGATTCCTTCACAACTAACTACGAATTGTACAGAACTAAGGATGTCCAAATTCTTGATTCCGTACATCATGTTACAAGTTTACAGAAAAAAATTGTGGAAACTTAAAAAATAATTAGACAAAAGGATAAAATTATTAAGGATCAATGTTATAAATTTAGCATAATTCTATTAAGTTTTCATATGCTAGACTATATTCCAATACTATTCAATTCAAAATCGCAGCAGCATATAAAGAATTACTAATAGAAACAAAATCACAAGATAGACACATCATTTATCCTAGGACACCCTCAAGGGGAAGAAAACCCAGCAAAAAATTCCTCTGTATAAGATGTATAAAAGACAACCCCAAAAATAGTTGTTCTCCTCCTTCCATTTAGTCTCTCTCTTTCTCTTATGCGCTACACAAGTGAGTGAGTCTGTGTGTTCAAACAAGAACCCAACTCCTCTATTTATACTAATTGTCAATTGACTTTTTGCACTAGACAAGTTGGCCCTAATAAACTGTTTCGAATGAATTCACCTAGGAATATTCAAAACAATATATTATATAATTAATTGGGATACTAAAGACCCAACACAAGACGATTCTTTACCTCATGAATCTATGATTACAAAATACAATAGTAACACCCCGTCGGAGGAATAATAACATCTCCCTTGGGTTACATTAGTAAAATACATTTAGAATATCCTTTGAAGTTACAATATTTCAACACTATTCTATTGACAACATCATCATAGAATATAGGAGACCAGAGAGACAATTAGAACTATACATTGAGGAGATACATCTATACATCACAAGAAGTTTTTCATAATTAGTAACCTGGAACAATTACTCTTCATGTTCTACATCATATGATCACTTGATCCTTTCTTTGCAACAACGCATCAATCTTTTGATCCTTCGTAGCATAACTTCAATATTATGATCCTTTAAAGTAGTACTTCGACCCTCTGATCCTTTGCAGCAACACTTCGACCTTTCGATCCTTTGCAACAACACTTCGATCTTCTCGATCCTTTGCAGCAGCACTTCAATCTTTCGATCCTTTTCAGCGGAACTTCAATCTTTTGATCCTTTTGTAGCAGCACTTCGATCCTTTTGATCCTTTGCGACAACACTTTGATCCTTCTTTATCCTTTGTAGCCATGCTACCTACAATGCACATGATATATTTGTGGGATGATCAATCCTGATCACTTTGGGACATAAGGCCAAGGACGATGCAGTCCTCCATCAACATGATCTATGAAATCGATCAACTGAAACATCTACACCTAAATGTGGATCTCGACCGCACCCAATGCCATCCCTATCATCCATGAGGACTCATCATAGCCCATCCGTACCACACAGGTTAGGACCACTCACAAGTGAGTGTTATACTACGGTATCTACACTCATGTGTAGGTATACTCTACCAAGTAATAGTATTGTTTGCAGAGTAGATCTCGACCGCATACAAAATTTTGGCCCATCTTCTATGAGGACTTATCATAGAGAGTTCATACCACACAGGTTAGGACCACTCCCAAGTGAGTGTTTCTTCTATGGAATCTACACTCACGTGTAGGTATACTCTACCAAGTAAGAGTATTTTCTGCAGAGTAGATCTTGACCACATAACAAATGTCAACCCATCTTCCGTGAGGACTCATCATAGAGAATCCATACCACATAGGTTAGGACCACTCCCAAGTGAGTGTTTCTTCTATGGCATCTACACTCACGTGTAGGTATACTCTACCAAGTAAGAGTATTTTATACAGAGCGGATCTCGATCACATACAAAATGTCGACCCAGAGTCTGTGAGGACTCATCATAGAGAATACATACCACACAGGTTAGGACCACTCCCAAGTGAGTGTTTCTTCTATGGAATCTACACTCACGTGTCCGTATACTCTACCAAGTAAGAGTATTGTCTACAGAGAAGATATTGAATGCATACAAAATGTCAAACCATCATCACTCTCATCCATCATCGATGTCAGTCTCATCATTAATCCCCCTTTCCTAGGTAGTTTCATATCTCTGACCCGGTCTTCCTTTTTCGAAGAGGGTCCAACATTTGTAGTTCCATCACTTTTCCTCATTGCGAGAAAATTCCTTCTAAACTACACCAAGCTTGTCATGGAAATACATGAACTTCATTCAAGATAAAGGCTTGGTCAGTATATAAACAACTTGCTCATTGGTACCCACATATTTGAGCTTGATAGCTCCCTTTCGTACCATATCCCTTATATAGAAATATCAGATTTCTATATGTTTTGAATTGTCATGGAAAACTGGATTCTTTGTCATCTTTATACAACTCTAGTTGTCACAAAAAATATTACGGTGTCCACATCCATGCCAAATATTCCTGATATCAGCTTTTGAATCCATATCGCTTCACAACAAGTGGAGCAAGCTGCAATATACTCTGCTTCAGTCATGCTGAGAGTAATACTGGACTGTTTCTTTCTAAAGCATGAGATCATGACAGATCCCAGACAATAACATCCACCTGATGTTATTTTTTTGTCTACGACACTTCCTTCCCAATTTGAATCCATATACCCATGCAAGTTGTAGTCATGATCTCTTCCATAGTACAGTCCTAAATCAATCATAACTTTTAGGTACCTCATCACATTATTTGAAGCTATCAAGTGAACCCATCTAGGTTTAACTAGATACTAACTCAAAGTGTTCACAAGAAAACATATATCTAGCCTTGTGCTCATCAGATACATCAATGACCCAATAATCTGTCTATAGTGAGTCATGTCTACTAGCTCGGATATCTCATCAGACAACATCTTTAAGTTGGTTTCCATGGGTGTGGCCATGACTTTATAGTCCAACATATCAAATCTTTTCAATATTCCTACTGCATACTTCCCCTGATTCATAAATATTCCTTCTAGGCTCTGCCACACTTCCATCCCTAGGAAATAATGCATTAATCCAAGATCTTTCATCTCGAATTATTTAGCTAGCTTCTTCTTGAAATCCTTGATCTGTTTCTCATTTCCAGTCAGAAATATATCATCTACATACTGTAATAGTATGACTTGTTCATCATCCATAATCTTCATATAAATATTAGGATCAACTTTGCTCTTGGTAAATCCCATGTCTGTGAAGAAGCAATCTATTCTGCCATACCAAGCTCTAGGAGCTTGTTTCGGTCCATACAAATCCTTTTTCAACTTGCATACATGAGTTGCTCTGTCTTTGAATTCAAATCCTTGTGGCTATTCGATGTAAAACTCTTCCTTAATTACCCATTAAGAAAGGTTTTCTTTACATCCATTTGGTGTAAGTCCCATTTCATCATGGAGGAAAGTGCCATGATAGTTCTGATGGAAGTGTACCTTGCTACTGGAGCAAATGCCTCTTCATAATTAATTCCTTATTTCTAAGAGAATCCTCTAGCCACAAATATTGATTTGTACTTTTCAATACTTCCATCTGCAACATGTTTTATCTTGTAGATCCATTTCAAAGAAACCACACTCTTTTTTTCTGGTTTGGGAACTATATTAGAAACATCAATCATCATGATTTACTGGTATTCTTCCATCATTGCTTCAACCCATTATTTATTCTGTGCAGCTTCCTCATAGATGTTGGGTTCTTGGTCTACAATATCACACATCAAAGCTACATATTTGGAATATGAATTTGATCTTTTGTTGGTCCTTGTGGAGCCTTCTGATGCTCCATATATTTTTTCTTCTTGTATGATTTATCTTTCGAGAGATATCCATAGCAGGGGGCTCTTGAGGCTCTAGCATGTCATGATCTTCTGATGCTACTATTTCAGGATTTTTTTTAGCTTCTGTCCTTCTGGGAGGTACATATTCTTCATATACTTCTTCAAGCTGACACCTTCTATATTTATTAAGAGCTTCCTCTTCATCAAAGGTTACATCCCTACTAATATTGATATGATGGAATCCTAAAATGCATATCCTGAAGGCTTTGAAGACTTCACAGTATCCTACAAACATTCACTTCTTACCAGAAGGATCCAATTTGGTTCTCTTATCTTTCAAAATATCTACATATACCAGACATCCAAATATCTTGAGATGGATTACTTCAAGTTTCTTTTCGGTATACACTTCTTCAGGAGTCTTGAATTCAAGAGAACTATGAGATAATATATTTTGCACATATACAGTTGTTCATACAGCTTTAGCCCATAGGTGCATAGGGAGGTCTTGGTCATGAATCATGGTCTTTACATCTTCCGTGATAGTTCTATTCTTTATTTTCGCAACACCATTTTGTTGGGGATTATAGAGAGTGGTTAGTTCCCTCTTAATTCTTGCCTCTTTATAGAATGCTTCAAATTATTTTGAAGTGTATTCTCCACCATTATCTGATCTCAATGTCTTGATTCTCTTTTCTGACTAGTTCTCTATCAATCCTTTGAATTTCCCGAACATTTCACTTTTATTCTTCAAAAAGTGTATCCAAGTATTTCTTGAATAATCATCAATAAATGTGACATAGTATTCATATCCACTTAAGGATATGGAGGGCATAGGACTACATACATTAGAATGAATTAGTTCCAATGTACCTTTAGTCTTTGTGTCACTTTTCGCAAAGGGATTCTTTATGTTCTTTCCTTATGCACATACCTTGTAGGTTCCCTCATGTTCGATATTCAGATATGGTAACCTTGTTACCACCTTGATCACATAGGGAAATGCTTTCTAGTTGATGTGAGTAAGTCTCCTATGCCACAATTCATTTGTGCTGCTAGTCTCATAGATAAGGGTTGTCTCTGTATGTCCTTTGATCTTGTACAATCCTCCTTCTTCTTCTCCAATGATTACAACATCTTCAAGTGTCTTACCATTGGACCACATGAGTACTTGTCCATCTATAAAGGAAACTCTATATCCTTTATTGTCTATAGCTGAGATGGAAAATAGGTTCTTTTTCAAACCAGATACATATAGTGCTTCCTTAATCTTCATGGAGGTCATAGATTCAAGCTTGTAGCTTGATTCACCAATACCTTTGATGGGATATTGATAGTCATCTCCCAATGATACCTTATGGGAAGAGTCCTTCTCTTTAAGATTTGAAAAAAAATTCTTCTTTCCTATCATGTGCTTAGAGGAACCACTATCAATAAGCCATGTATCTTCTCCAGCTGTTACAAACCCAGAGAGCACAGAGAATAACACATATTATTCTACCTCTTCACCTCTATTTTTATTTCAAGGTCTTTCTTCATTATCATCTTTAGTCAGATGAGCATGATGTCTTTTGTTGTTGTTGTTGTTATTCAATGATGGAAATTCTCTAGAAATATGTCCTATCTTATGATAGTTGTAGAATTCATACTTTGAGTAATCCTTCTTTTTCATTTTCTAGAATTTCTTCTTTGAAGGCCTCTGGTTACTCCTTTTAAAGTTCGATTGATTTATTTCCTGAGTATGGGTACCTAGAGAATGATCATCTTCTTTGAGAAGAACTTCTCTATTGGCTACTCTAGCTTCTTCTTGTATGCAACTTCCCATACTATGTCAGACCTCATACTTTCTTTTCCAGCACACAAAGAATGGATGAATGAGTCCCAAGGTCTAGTGAGGCCATTGAGAGAAATCATAACTAATTGATCCTCATCAATAGTATCTCCAATAGAACTTAGCTTCTCTTTGATCTGGTAGATCCTTATGAATTAATATTGAATAGATTCTTCTTTGCTCATCTTGGTGCCCTTCAATTGAGTTCTTAGATTCATGTTTCTGTTGATGTTCTTTCATTCATAAATTCTGGAAAGTGCATCATACATTTTCTTAGGTGTCTTCTTGGATGACACTTGAGGGATCAAGTGATCCTTAATGGAATCAATAATGATCCTCATTGCTTTGATTAGGTCTTGTTATTGCTTCTCCTTAGCTTCATCTTATCTAGGTTCTACAATCTCATTCTTGATGTACTTCTCAAGACCATTCTCTTTCAGAATGAGGCCAATCCTATACTTCCAGGACATGAATTTTTCTAGTCCTTCCAATTTGTCCTCAAGCCTGGTGCTTGGGTCTATCTTGATCAGTAAGTCACTAAAAAATGAAAATTATCAAAATAGGAGTTTGACCTTATTTGTAGATGCGTTTGGAGGAGGAAATTTGGTTGGTCCAACTACTTTCTAGAGATCCCTTATCTTCAGTCCTTGAGTCCTACTTGCAAAGTTGCAGCACTGCAGCTTTTCTGGTTATGTTTTGATGCAGTTTTTTTGGTTCACTACCAAACTAGGGTTTGGATTTTCTGAAATATCTAGCCACCCAAAAACTTCAATCTAGGGCTCAATAGATGTGCTTTGGGAGGGTGCAACTTTATATGCAAGCAGATCTTCAATCCTCCATCTTTTGCAGAAACCCTAATTTCTTCCAAAGAGAGAGGAGGGGGGATTTCACCTTGTGAAAGAATTATCTATTCAGGTTAGCTATGATACCATGTTAAGTTTTCATATGGTAGACTATATTCCAATATTATTCAATTCAAAATCACAGCAGCATATCAAAAATTACTAATATAAACACAATAACAAGATAGACACATTTATCCTAGGAAACCCTCCAGGGGTAGAAAACCCAGCAAAAAATTCCTTTGTATAACATGTATAAAAGACAACCCAAAAAATAGTTTTTCTCCTCCTTCTGTTTAGTCTCTCTCTTTCTCCTATGCGCTACACAAGTGAGTGAGTTTGTGTGTTCAAATAAGAACCCAGCTCCTCTATTTATACTAATTGTTAATTAACTTTTTGCACTAGACAAGTCAGCCCAAATAAACTGTCTGGGCCGAGTTCACCTAGAAATACTCAAAACAATGTATTATATTATTAATTGAGGTACTGAAGACCCGACACAAGAGTAGGATTTACCTCCTGACTCTATGATGACCAAATACAATAGTAACACGTCGTCAAAGGAATAATAACATCTCCCTTGGGTTACATCAGTAAATATATTTAGAATATCATTTGAAGTTGCAATATTTCAACAAATTCTAGATGGATCGATTTATGAACTTGAAAAACTCAAATACATGTTTCAGGATCAAAAGAAAAAATTTGAAGCAACTATAGGGAGACTTGAAAATGAGCTGAAAAACAGGCCTGAAGTTTTGAACCTACCACCACTGAAGACTCTAGTTGGTAAGGAAGTATAAATTCAACAAGAATTGAAGCAGAAAGAAACACTTTTACTATTTTGAATGAGGAGTTTGAAAATAAAATCATAGAAATGATCATTAAACATCAAAATGAGACTACAAAATAAGAAAGAAGATTGGAAAAATTGAATAAAATAATTAAAAATAAAAATGAGTTGCTAAAAAGTAAGAGAATTGAAAGTATTTCAGCAGCTCTCAAGACTAAAAAAGATGGAAGAGGAAAAGAATAAATAGTCAAGTGTAAACAAGTCTGCACACCAAAGAAATCAACAATCAAGGGTAAAAATGTCAACACACCAAAAGAATCTAAAGTCAAGGATAAAAAGGTCAGCACACTAAAACATTTTGTCAGTACAAAACTTGGTGATGTAACTATGGAAATGCTACTCTAGTTTGAGAAGTCCTTGCAACATCGAGAGAAGACCTTGAATGAAGCTACTACAACAATCCAGGCTATAGAGATTACATTTGTCTCATTAGATCCAACATTGAAGAAGAAGATAGAGGAGAAGGAGGCCGAAATTAAAGACCTTAACAAAAAACTATTGGAGAAGGGAAAAGCACTACATTTGGGATGTGATAGTGAGATACAAAAACTAAAATCCCAAATTAAAGCTTTGCAGGAGATACATATGGTAGAACAAATTTTGTATACTCCATCTGATATAGATTTGAGGGCACACGGTCTTGAGAAAGAGGTACAACAAGTCAGGAGAAAATTAACTCAGTTGAATCTGAGTTGAGGTGGATGGAGGATGATTTTAAAAGAAAGGAATATGAGAACTAAAAGAAGTATAATAATAATTTAGAGATGTTGAAGAAATTCCTAGAAGAAAAAAATAGATTGCATACAAAAGTGATAAATCTTGTAAACAAAGTGAAAGAGCTAGAAAAACAATTACAACATATGGATGATGAGGATTCTGTAGAATTGGAGGGTTCTGGAAAAGGCAAGAGAAGCTATAACGAATTTTCTTATTCTAAAAATTAGGAATTGAAAAAACCTCCCAAGCAACCTACAGTTCTAGAATAATATGGTGTACATATGATCTCTATGTACATGTTAATATTGTTGTAATTTAAATTGTAAGTATTTCTCGACATGCATATATTTTGATATAGTTAATGTGATTCTAATGTGTAATACAAGTGTAATGTGTAATCCATATGTTCATTTTCCTATATCTATGAGAGTTTAATGTGCGACCCAAACTAAAAAGTGTATATGAAACTACAAATGATGAAATATATTCTTCGTAACTTCTTGGTGGTGGGTTTAAGTGTTCGTTAGTTTGTTTTATGCACATAGTCGCAAGTGAACAGAAATTGCATTGCAGTGTGAATGCAGAACAAACAATTTGCACCAGCCATGCAAGAGATGCCAAGTTGAACATTTATTTATTTGGAAACCAATTACAACAAACTTACATTGAATTGACATATCATCATCTCCAGTGCAATACATAACTAAGTGGTTGGTCATTTTTAACATTGTTAAAATTTGAAAGTGCAAAATTTTATTAAACTCTTTGTAATGAAGTATGTAATTAATTTAATCTTTTCAATCAAAGTAATTTTCTTATAGATATTCAACATTGAAGGGTTTGATGAATATATGTCTTTAATCAACTATTCTTAAAATTTTGGTATCTTTGATATTACTTGTAGATGGAGTAGGTGCACCCCCTATTTTGGCAGATTGGGATACTTTGTTATATATTGATCTTTGCATCTACTTTATATATGGGAACATAGTAAGTATTGGCCCATAATCAGTTATACTTTACTAGACTCATAAAATTTTAGCACTCTTTATGACTATAATGTGGAACCAAATGAATGTATTTGTAATGTTCTCTTTGATCCACAATTGAATATCAAGGAACAATTATTTTTCTTGTGAAAACAAAAAAAATCCTTTCAAAATGGGATTAAAAATAGCCCTTCAAATTTGATCACTTCAAGTTATGAAAAATTAACACTTGGTCTTCCTGACATTAACACACACCCTTGCCACAGAATTGGGTGCACCTTGAGCTCACCCTTAGTATGCCTAACATTTTGTACTAAAAATATGTCTATTCAGTTTCCTCCTACCAAAATATTTCCCATCTATTCAAATTTTACAAATTATAATCATCAAAAGTACAGGGAACCTGCTCCATGTGCGTAAAATAGGGGCCTAGATGTCAATGACGTCTAACAGTGATACAAATAGTAACTAACTATGATTTTATGAATCAATAGTGCCCACTGATACCTCTAGGCCTTCAGAGTTTAGATATACTTTGGCCTCTGGCGTCTCAAGGGAATGAAGTGTTTTTTCAGTACGTTAGAGTGACCTTTTGCATTTTCCAAGAGATGAATCCCAAACTCATAATAACATTTCTTAAGACTTAGTCAATAAATAGGGCCTCTTGCTGAGGGAAATCTCATTTAGACCTCATTTCTAGTTTTTTATGTGCATAAAAACTCAACACATGAGCGTGATTATTTCCCCTCTCATGGTTTGCAAAGAAAGAATTTCCAAAATGATGATATCAAATTCCAGAATGGGAGGAGTTGAGAAGATAAGTTTGGAGTCCTACTGCCGATGCAGTGGATTCATAGCTCCCTGGGTCTGATAGAACCTTTAGCTCATGTCTTTGGTCCTTTATTTTCTAGAGTGACGTGGGATTGGTGGATGAACACACACCAATTCCCATCCAGAGAAATAACTAAGTGGACTACAACCAGTTCTGGTACCAACTTGAGATATGTGAAGAGATGCAAAAGCTATCTGTGGATAAAAAAATAATTTATTGTTGCTACTTTATGGTTTCCAATCCCATATTTGATGGAGGCATAATTAATTCCAATGATATGAAATGGCCTAGTAGAAACTATCGATTATCTGCCATGCGGATAGTCTTTTCCTCAAAAGAACATAACCAAGGTGCCAAGAGATGGGATAGAACAAGGAGTTGGAGTACTATTACTATTGAGTGGAACTATTGGGGCTGTACAAAAGAAGACAGTGAAGGATGCAGGGGGAAGGGTTACAAAACTATCCGATAGACGCAGCTGAGGATGACAAAGCTGGTGGGAGAAATCATCTTTTCATTTTCTTTCTTACTGATTATTAGCCCTTGTTAAGGCTTATCCAACATTTTGACTTGTAATTGGTGCTTCAACATTTGGAATATGAAGGAATGAGAAATTTCACATTTTTTCATTTCATCTCTTATTTGCTAACTAGCTTTTATTATGAAAATATTGATGACTGAGGCAATTTTTGTTGATTTTTAGCTTTTCAAACATTCTCATTCTATATAACGCACTCCTATCTAATTTTTTTACAATGAAAAATCAGTCCCTTGATATTCAATAATGAATCAAAGAGCACTTTGTTAATACATCAATGTTTCATTTTTCAACAAATTATGGAAACTAGATAACAAAAAAGGCTAGCAGGACTTAAACAAATAAAATATGGACACACTTTTTTCATCTTAAAAAAATAGAACATAATGCAGACTTGTCAATCAACAAAATGGGTATAACTAAACAGTAATAGCAAGTAATATCAAACTGAGTAAGAACGATAATCCTCTACTTACTTATGAACTCAATCTAATTCATCAGCTACAAGGGACTGTGTGCTTTCATGCACTCGTTCATTTATCTTCCTTGGCTTTCATTGCATAAATTGCATCACTTGTAGTGCTGAAACTCCAGTGGAAAATTATAGGTTGATTATAGTCACATTTAGAATTCATCCAGTATGAGTTCAATACTGTTTTTTGGTCTACTGATCCTTATTATTCCCTCAATTGGTTTTCTTAAACTGTCATATGGTTTGTTTGGACTGCCAATGGGGTGTATTCAAATATTATTAGACTCTTTAACAAAATTCATATGCTCTTCATTAATTAATCCTAATGATCAAAATTGACATCTTGAGTATGAAATATGGAATGGAATAATTAAACATTTTTGAGCCTACTCATCCATGAATCAACTCTTTCAAATTGAATGCATTGCTATTCTTCAGACTTGTTATCTATTTGACAAAATGCACGCCTTTGGAAAATTATGGATTCTTAGAGAAATCAAAATGGAAAAATTTCAAGGCACAAATTGGAAATGTTAAAATTAATAAAGGTGAGGAATGAGAAAACATACACTCTCCTATTTTAGTCACTAAATTTGACCTTGAACTGAAGTTTGGGAGTGCATTTTAGTGGAGCGAGGAAATTTTCACTAGCTTCACTTAAATGCACACCCAACCTTCATTATAAAGGAAAAACAATTGATTCAAACTACAAAGTGTCAATTCAGTTATTAAAATCTAACAAAACTTTCATTGTTTTAATTTCAGACATAAAAACTACAGTTTGAATGATACAAACCGTTGACTGTTAGGACCTAAATTTCACCTAAATCGTGACTGGTGGTAGGTTTTTTAAGGGCCAGAGGTAAGATAAATGTAATTATGGAGATAGTTGAGATAAATAATATTTGGTAATTGAATTATTCAAATAATTAAAGAGGAATATATGTAAGACAATAGACTACTATGTGTTGAGCATTAAATAATGAATTCTACACATGTAACCATTTGATAAATCATTTACAGACAACTGAATTGGAGCATTAAACAATGAATTCCAAAGATTATCTAAAAAATGCTATATGAACCGAATGATAGGAAAATCGGGAAGTGGAAATGATCATACATAGGAAAACTAAATGCATAACAACATTGACATGAATCTCTATATTATAGAAACCTATACTTCTGCACTTTGTATTACATGAAATGTGAAGTCCCAATCTACAACAAAAAGTCTTCTCCTATTTTTCCATACAACCAACAACAACCTTTTGGCTTTGATGAAGCCCAAATATATATATTTTTTGAGATGTATTAAATGGAATTTCAAAAGGAATTGAAAACTTAATTACACATTTGCAGGGACATATCAAAAAATAAACTGCTAAATTTTCTAAAAAAATGCTAGTTGTCTAAAGCTAAATATCTAGAAAAATAAAAGATTAATCTTTAGATTCCCACGATAATAAAAAATGTCTTCGAGCCTAAGAAGTCCTACCACTTGTCCTTCCTTTTTTGGAATTAGTAGAACTAGAGTTTCTACATTGATTATCATATCCTTGATAACTGCATCATCTGGGTCAACAGGGCTCTGAATGATCTTCATATTCTTCTTTCTCTGCGAAGTTTTAACATAAATAAACCATCATTTGGGATCTTTTGTTTCACTATCTATACCATCATCTGGATCATCAATGTTGAAAGGTTGCTCAAATACATATTGATATTCTGGAGACTCCAACTATTTATCTTTAGAAAAATCAACCCTAGTCCTTTGACTCTTTTGCATTTATTTATGCTTGAAAATGGATCATCATATATTCTGCAATATCCTGTCAAATCTAATAATTCAATTATTAGGGGGGGATCTATATTTGGTTCTCCCAACTCTCTAAATCTCCTTCCACTTAGGATTAATGGAATCTCTAGATCGATTATTTCCTTTGTTAGGACATCCAGCTCAATTAAAGAACCATGAGTGATTGAAGGAATATTTACTTTAATCCTTCTGAACACAAGGACTAATTCAAAGTCATCAAATATTTTTTTCACAATTATTTTTCCTTTTAATCCTTTCTATAAATTATAAAATTTAGAGTGATCCATCCTAATTTGAGACAAAAAAAATAGAAATATAAATCCATAAATAATGCACAAACAAGGTTGGGGATGCATTTTTTAAAACACTTTATAATTTTTGGACACTATTGAAAAGAGGGCATATTTTTGTCTATTTTGCACATCAATAAATTTTGGTTCTCATACCAAAAACCTATAGGTGTAGGGAGGTGAAGAATGAAGAAATACAACTTCTAGAGAAAGCTTGAATATCATTGGGGTTTTTAAAGAAATATGTAACTAAAAGATATTCCTCAGACTGTTAAAGTTATTACAGATCTTCTTTTAAAAAAATTATTGCTGCAACTACTATGATTTAGCAAATTCCTATTACAACTTCTCCTTTTTAGAAAATTGTACTGTTGTAAGGTTTTTGTTTATGGAAAGTTATACTTTGTTTCCTGTAAGTGCAGATCCTCATGGGGCATGTTTTGATGATTCTAGAACACTATAATAAGAGGTTTTTCCGTAAGTTTGAAGACAGTATAGAAGCATCTTCACAATAACCCACATGTTAGGAAATGTATATTATCGTTTCAAACTTTCAAATTTCACATAGAAAGAAAAATTTATTTGAAAAGAAAAACCAAGTATAATAGAACAATAATATACTAGAAATAATTGAATGCAACAAATACATAATTCATATGTATTAAATAGTAGAATTCACCATATGGATTACACCAAACAGTATAAAAATTTATTAATGAAATGTAAAATGTTTACACCTCCAAATGGGGTACACGAGTCCTCGTCCCTAATCCATAACAATGATGGATAGGGTCCCATTGGTGTGAATCCCATAAAAAGTGTACTTGTACATGAGGTTGTGGGATATTATACAAATATCAAAATCTAAATTTTGGTCCCACTCTCCATTTACCAACAGGTTGATTCTGATCACTTGATCCTGAACTTGGTTGATATCTATCATGAAAGGTTGTCCACGTATAAAATAATTCCTCCTTAATATTCTCATAGCCTTCTATGATGAACTCTAGTGAATTATTCTTCTTTACAATCCCAGGAGTCACAGAATGCATTGCAATTAGTTCAAAAGTAACCATGAAACTTTCATCTAAACAAGGAATTACCACATAATATTAACTGCGTATAATGTTTTGAGACCTTATGTGATTGAAAAATTTGTATAAAACAAGATGAATATTGTGATGATGCACTCGATTGGGCTGTAATACTTCAAGATATGATGGCAATGCATTTTGTGTTTTATATTCTATAGAGGGAGCTAATCTAGTAGTCATAACTTCACTGTCACCTTTTGTTGTGAGAATTTTGAAAGTGTTGTGCCTATCATCATTCATAACAACAAAGAGACAAAACAATATTCCTCATTTTAAGTGCTCATACCCCACCTTTTAATAAAGCTCATAGTAAAGAAAACATCAACAATTCCTACAACAAAACAAAATATAACATTAGATACTATAAAGAAATATTTCATTTGTGAGTTGAAAAATAAATACTAAATATACATATGTATACTCACCATCTATGATTTAAGTTGGTATCAACAAACCTTGTTTTGTATAGAACACCTGGCATGTGGATGCAAATTGACACCTTCGGGAACATAGTGGCCTCTACCAAAAAAATCTACATGATTTTCAAATATTCTTACCCAACAAAATGTTCCACTAGCGGAAACATATACTAAACAATCCAACACTTCTACAGGATATGGAATTTTCAATGACTCATCTTCAGAAAATCCAGACAATTTGACATAATAAATACAGACATACATGCACGCCTTTATGGTAAAATAAAATGGATTTATGTTGCGCACTAATATCCCATCCATTTGAATGAATTTCTTTCTACCAATCTTCACAAAACATCCATTTTGATTCAATAAGGGAGTCACATATGAAGAATATCCCATATAAAACCCTTGCTTTATGACTACATTGGAATGTTTTTTATGATTTTCATCTGACCCACTTGAAGATAATTGTGATTTTATTTCACAAAGTGAAGGATGGTGTAGCATATGCTTTCCACTTTGATTTGCATACACCATTCCAACATGCATAACATTGTCCATTGAATGTGTCCATGTGTCATTGGTACCAACAATGTAAAGAATTGGATCATCTCCAAAAGGATCCAAGGGTGTAAAATCTAGGTTTCCTGTATGTGACTCATCTATAAATTTGCAGATAATGATTTATTCTGAACCACTATCTCCTTTAAAAAGATCAATTGTATCAAAATTTGGTTCCTTTACCTTAAAAGATTGCAGAGTTGAATGACCTCATAGTTGATAAGGTATTTCCTTATGATTAGGTTGGATTTTATCATCATCATCGTCACTCCAACAATCATTTTTTGTAGTTCTTTATTATTGTCCTCTACTTATTTATGAACTCAAGCTAATTCATTAGCTGCAAAGGAATGTGTCCTTTCATGCACACGTTCAGTTATCTTCCTTCGATTTCATTCCATAAATTGCATCACTTGTAGTGCTGAAACTCCATTGGAAAATTATATTTTGATTATAGTCACATTCAAAATCCATCCAATATGAGTTCAATATTGGTTTTTTGGTCAATTGATCCTTATTATTCCCTGAATTGGTTTGCTTAAACTATCATATGGTTTGTTTGGACTGTCAATGGGGTCTATTCAAATATGATTAGACTCTTTAACCAACTTTATATGTTCTTCAATAATTAATTCGAATGAAGAAAACTTGACATCCCGGGTATGAAATCTGGAATGGCATAATTGCACATTTCTGAGCCTACTCATCCATGTTTCAAATCTTTCAAATTGGATGCATAGCTATTCTTCACACTTATTATCTATTTGACAAAATGCATGCTATTAGAAAATTATGGATGCTTAGAGAAATCAAAATGGAAAAATTTCAAGGCACAAATTGCAAATGCTAAAATTAATAAAGGTGACGAATGAGAAAGCATACACTCTCCTATTTTAGTCACTAAATTTGACCTTGACATGAAGTTTGAGAGTGCATTTTAGTGGAGCAAGGAAATTTTCTCTAGATTCACTTAAATACACGCCCAACATTCATTATAAAGGCAAAATGTCTGATTCAAAATACAAAGTGTCTATTCAGTTATTGAAAATCTAACTAAAATTTCATTGTTTTAATTACAGAGATAAAATCTGCAATTTGAATGATACAAACTGTCGAGTGTTAGGACCTCAATTTCACCTAAATAGTGATTGGTGGTAGGTTTCTTAAGGATCAGAGGCAAGATAAATGTAATTATGCAGAGACCTGAGATAAATAAGATTTGATGATCGAATTATTCAAATAATTAAAGAGGAATATATGTAATATAGTAGACTACTATGTGTTGAGCATCAAATGATGAATTCTACACATGTAACCATTTGCTAAATCATTTATAGACAACTGAATTGGAGCATTAAACAATTAATTCCAAATATTATCTAAAAAATGCTAGATGAGCTGAATGACAGGAAAATATTGAAGTGGAAATGATCATACACTAGAAAAATAGCTACATAACAACATTGAAATGAATCTTTGTATTATAGAAACCTGCACTTTTGCACTTTGTATTACATGAAATATGAAGTCCCAATCGCAAAAAAGTCTTCTCCTATTTTTCCATACAACCAACAACAACCTTTTGGCTTTGATGAAGCCCAAATATTTTTTTTTTAGATGTATTAAACAGAAGTTCAAAAGGAATAAAAAACTTAATTACACATTTGTAGGGACATATCCCAGAATAAACTGCTAAATTTTCTAAAAAACTGTTAGTTGGCTAAAGCTAAATATCTATAAAATTCAAAGATTAATCTTCAGATTCCCAAGTTAATAAAAAATTTCTTCGATCCTAGGAAGGCCTGCCACTTTTCCTTCCTTTTTCAGAATTGGTAGAACCGGATTTTCTACATTGATTATCATATCTTTGATAATTTCATCATCTGGGTCAACATGGCTTTGAATGATCTTCCTCTTCTTCTTCTTTCTCTGCGGAGGTTTAACATAAATAAACCAGCATTTGGGATATTTTGTTTCACTGTCTGTACTGTCACCTGGATCGTCAATGTTGAAAGGTTTCTCAAATATGTATTGATATTCTTGATACTGTAGCTATTTTTCTTCATAAAACTCAAACCTAGGCCTTTAACTCTTATGCATGTATTTATGCTAAAAAACTGACCATCATATCTTCTACAATATCCTTTCAAATCTAATAATTCAATTATTAAGGGGAAATCTATATTTGGTTCTCCCAACTCTCTCAATATCCTTCCACTTGGGATCTAATGGAATATCTAGATCGATCATTTCCTTAGTTAGGACATCAAGCTCAATTAAAGGACCATGAGTGACTGAAGGAATATTTGCTTTAATCCTTATGAACAAAAGGACTAATTCAAAGTGATTAAAGAGTTTGTTCACAATTATTTCTCCTTTTAATCCTTTCTCTGAATTCTCAAATTTAGAGTGATCCATCCTGATCTGAGACAAAAAAATAGAAATAGAAATCCATAAATAATGCAAAAAAAGGTTGGGGATGTATTTTTAAAACACTTTATAATTTTTGGACACTGTTGAAAAGAGGGCATATTTTTGTCTATTTTGCACGTCAATAAATTTTGGTTCTCATATAAAAATCTATAGGTGTAGGGAGGTAAAGAATGAAGAAATACACGTTCTAGAGCAAGCTTGAATATCATTGGGGATTTTAATGAAATATGTAACTTAAAGATATTCGTCAAACTCTTAAAGCTATTAAAGATCTTTTTAAAAAATTCTTGCGACAACTAATATGTTTTAGCAAATTCCTGTTACAGCTAATCCTTTTTAGAAAATCGTACTGTTGTAAGGTTTTTGTTTCTGGAAAATTATACTTTGTTTCCTGTAAGTGCAGATCATCATGGGGCATTTTTTGATGATTCTAAGAGGTTTTTCAGATAGTTTGATGATAGTATAGAAGGTCTTCACGATAACCCACATGCTAGGAAATGTATTTATCGTTTCAAACTTTCAAATTTTATATATAAAGAAAAATTTATTCGAAAAGAAAAACCAATTATAAAAAAACAATAATATACCAAAAATAATTGAATGCAACAAATACATAATTCATATGTATTAAATAGTAGAATTCACCATATAGATTACACCAAATAGTATAAAAATTTATTAATGAAATGTAAAATGTTTACACCTCCAAATGGGGTACACCAGTCCTCATCCCTAATCCATAACAATAATGGACAGGGTCCCATTGGTGTGAATCCCATGAAAAGTGTACTTGTACACGAGGCTTTAGGCTATTATACAATTATCTAAATCTAAATTTTGGTCCCACTCTCCTGTCACGTCCCCATCCCTCAGACCGGCGAAGAGGATGCGATGAACATCAAACACAACTGGGCAAACCGCCCCATGAACATGAACAGGGATAAATCAACGTTGGAATTAAAAACTTACAGGATGCATATTAAGATGCCTAAGCATACACAAATTCCTGAATCCTCAATCATACAGCGGAAGCAACACACATACATTTCCATAAATTTACATGTTCATCATGATTATTCAATTGACATCAAATATATAATTGCAGAGATGAAATATAGACAACAGGCTTATCTTTTGGTGAAGAATCCTGCAACCAGCTACGTCATTGCAACGTTCCACCCAACCATAGGCCATCTTGCTCATCAATCTCTCAGCAACGCTGCCACCCCCGAGCTAGGCATGATTCCTCTGGAATAAGGGTCAATTGCAAGCTTACACATAGCCAAGGGGGCACCAAACAGCCAAACCAACACTGCTGGGTTTATCAGGCCATCAACAGATCGGCCAAGCCAGCACAGTCCAAGGTTCAACCACTGCATACCAGTAGCCAAACAATCCCTTCACAACTCTGTGAAGAAGCAAAACATCCGGTGACAGTCCCAAATAGTAGATGAGCACAACTCGAGCCCACAATGCAACACGGAGTTGTTCTTGGCCCTAACGTGGCCAAAAAAACTCAGCAACAACACCCAAACCAGGGTACTCCATCATCCCAATTCACCATGAGTGATTACAACAATCCACAGCCCACAAAGGTTAATAAACAACGTTCCCAGCATAACCATGGAAACTCAAATGCAGACCCCAGCAGAAAATGGCTCACCACGAATACACAGTGGTCCCAAAATGAAATTGGACACCACAGCCAACAAAAAACGCTGGGAAGACAACCGCCCCAAAACGAAAATAGTGAGCACAGCTTTCTCATGGGAAAATCGACCTCAACGGTCTGTGCGTGAGGAAAAGATTGCACCCAACAGAAAAATACACAGGAAAGACATACCCGATTTCTGCGTGAGGATTCCAGCCTGCGCGTGAGGGGAAACAACCTCACCTCTGCACGTGAATCAATGGGCCATCGGGAGGACGAACAGACCTCTGCGTGAGGAGATGAATAGACCACTGCTCCCCCCCTGAGGAGGATGAACAGACAGACGAGAATGGATTCATGGGTGGAGTGTGGGTGTGGATATGGGACTGACAGCCCTGCCACCCCACTCCCAAAGGCCATAACTACCCTCAACCACTCAGCCATAACTCCTCAACCACCAGTTGAAGCATTAAAGAGGTTGACAAGGTTGGATGAGACAAGGAAAAGTGACCAATCAAACAAAGGTGGCAAAACATGGGTTTCCCTCCCATAGACTAAGGTTTGACAACCCCCACCCCTTATCCTTTGGAACCATGCCCCTTTCATTCAACGTTGCATTGCCATAGCTGGTCGTGGTTTATTTTAATTGATGTGTGTATTTACATGATGCCGAATTATAATGTGCCAAATAGAACGAGATACCACTGGCAACTACCCCTATTGCCGAAACATACACAACCAAATGGATGGTGGGGCTTTTCCCTTAAGCTCCTCACCATGATTAATTACAATATATACATCATGCAAACGGGGTCAAAACCAGGGACATTACATTCACTCTCCATTTACCAATAGGTTGAGTCTGATCACTTGAGCCTGAACTTGGCTGATATCTATCATGAAAGGTTGTCCATGTATAAAAAAATGTCTCCTTAATATTCTCATAGCCTTCTATGATGAACTCTAGTGAATTATTCTTCTTTACAATCCTAGGAGGTATAGAATGAATTGCAATTAGTTCAAAAGTAACCATCAAACTTTACCTGAACAAGGAATTTCCACATAAGATTAACTGTGTGTAATGTTCTCAGAACTTATGTGATTGAAAACTTTGTAGGAAAGAAGATGAATATTATGACGATTCACTCGATTGGGCTGTAATATTCCAAGATATGAAGGCAATGCATTTTGTGTTCCATATACTGTACAGGAAGATAATCTAGTAGTCACAACTTCACGGTCACCTTTTGTTGCAAGAAGTTGAAAAGTGGTGTGCTTATCATCATTCATAACAAGAAAGAGACAAAAAAATTATTCTCCTTTTTGAGTGCTCATGCCCCACCTTTTAATAAATCTCACATTAAAGAAAACATCAACAGTTCGTACTAAAAAACAAAATATAACATTAGATACTATAAATAAATATTTCATTTATGAGTTGAAACATAAATATTAAAATATACATATGTATACTCACCATCTATGATTTCAGTTGGTATCAACAGACCTTGTTTTGTATAGAACACCTCATGTGGATGCAAATTCAAACCTTCGAGAACATAGTGGCCTCTACCAAAAAAATCCACATGATTTTCAAATATTCTTACCTACCAAAATGTTCCACTAGTGGAAACATCTACTAAACAATCCAACACTTCTACAGGATATGGGATTTTCAATGAGTCATCTTCAGAAAATCTAGGCAATTTGTCATAATAAATATGGACATAGATGCCCTTCTTTATGGTAAAATCAAATATATTTCTATTGCATGCCAATAGCCCATCCACTTGAATGAATTTCTTTATACCAATATTCACAAAATGACCATTTTGAGTCAATAAGGGAGTCACATATGAAGAACATCCCATATAAAACCCTAGCTTGATGACTGCGTTGGAATGTTTTTTATGATTTTCATCTAACCCACTTGAAGATAATTGTGATTTCATTTCACAAAGTGAAGGATGGTGTAACATACGCTTTCCACTTTAGTATGCATACACCATTCCAACATGCATAACTTCGTCCATTGAATGTGTCCATGTGTCATTGGTACCAACAATGTAAAGAATTGGATCATCTCGACAAGGATCCAAGGGTCTCAACTCTAAGTTTCCTGTATGTGACTCATCTATAACTTTGCAGATAATGATTTATTTTGAACCATTATCTCTTTTAAGATGATCAATTGTATCAAAATTTAGTTCATTTACCTTAATCAACTATAGAGTTGAACAACCTTAGAGTTGATAAGGTATTTCCCTATGATTAGGTTGGATTTGATCATCATCATCGTAACTCCAATAATCATTTTTTGCAGTTCTTTATTATTCTCCTCTACTTACCTATGAAATCAAGCTAATTCATCAGCTGAAAGGTAATGTGTCATTTCATGCACTCACTCAGTTATCTTCCTTGGCTTTCATTCCATAAATTTCATCACTTGTAGTGTTGAAACTCCAATAGAAAATTATAGGTTGATTGTAGTCACATTCAGAATCCATCCAATATGAGTTCAATACTGGCTTTTTGGTCTACTGATCCTTATTATTCCCTCAATTGGTTTGCTTAAACTGTCACATGGTTTGTTTGGACTGTCAATGGGGTGTATTCAAATATGATTAGACTCTTTAACCAACTTCATATGTTCTTCATTAATTAATCCTAATGACCAAACTTGACATCCCGGGTATGAAATCTGGAATGGCATAATTACACATTTCTGGGCCTACTCATCCATGAATCAACTCTTTCAAATTGGATGCATAACTATTCTTCAGACTCGTTATGTATTTGACAAAATGCATGCGATTGGAAAATTATGGATGCTTAGAGAAATCAAAATGGAAAAATTTCAAGGCACAAATTGGAAATGTTAAACTTAATAAAGGTGACGAATGAGAAAACATTAACTCTCCTATTTTAGTCACTAAATTTGACCTTGAAATGAAGTTTGCGAGTGCATTTTAGCGGAGCAAGGAAATTTTCTCTAGCTTCACTTAAATGCACACCCAACCTTCATTATAAAGGAAAAATGACTAATTCAAACTACAAATTGTTTGTTCATTTTTTAAAATTATAACTAAACTTACATTGTTTTAATTTTAGACATAAAAACTGTAGTTTGAATCATACAAATTGTCGAGTGTTAGGACCTAAATTTCACCTAAATATTGACTGGTGGTAGGTTTCTTAAGGGTCAGAGGCAAGATAAATGTAACTATGCAGATACTTGAGATAAATAAGATTTGACGATCGAATTCTTCAAATAATTAAAGAAGAATATATGTAAGATAGTAGACTACTATGTGTTGAGCGTCAAATGATGAATTCTACAGATGTAACCATTTGATAAATCATTTACAAACAACTGAATTGGAGCATTAAATAATGAATTCCAAATATTATCTTAAAAATTCTAGATGAATTGAATTAACAAGAAAATATTGAAGTGGAAATGATCATACACAGGAAAACTAACTGCATAACAACATTGAAATGAATATCTGTATTATAGAAACCTTTACTTATGTACTTTGTATTTCATGAAATGTGAAGTCCCAATCTATGGCAAAAGGTCTTCTCATATTTTTCCATACAACCAACAACAACATTTTGGCTTCGATGAATCCCAAATATATAGATTTTTTGAGATGTATTAAAAATAAGTTCAAAAGGAATCAAAAACTTAATTACACATTTGCAGGGACATATCCCAGAATAAACTGCTAAATTTTCTAAAAAATTGCTCATTGTCTAAAGATAAATATCTAGAAAATTCAAAGATTAATCTTTAGATTCCCATGATAATAAAAAATGTCTTCGATCTTAGAAAGGCATGCCACTTGTCCTTCATTTTTTGGAATTGGTAGAACTGGATTTTCCACATTGATTATCATATCCTTGATAACTGCATCAACTGGGTCAACAGGGCTCTGAATGATCTTCGTCTTCTTCTTCTTTCTTTGCGGAGGTTTAAGGTAAATAAAGAATCATTTGGGATATTTTGTTTCATTGTATTTACTTTCATCTAGATCATCAATGTTGAAAGGTTGCTCAAATACGTATTGATATTCTAGAGACTGTAGCTATTTGTCTTCATAGAACTCAACCCTAGGCCTTTGACTCTTATGCATTTCTTTATGCTCGAAAACTAATGATCATATCTGCTGCAATATCCTGTCAAATCTAATAATTCAATTATTAGGGGGGATTCTATATTTGGTTCTCCCAACTCTCTCAATATCCTTCCACTCAGGATCTAATGGAATCTCCATATCAGTCATTTCCATAGTTAGGACATCAAAGTCATCAAAGAGTTTGTTCACAATTATTTCTCCTTTTAATCCTTTCTCTAAATTATCAAATGTAGAGTGATCCATCTTGATTTGAGACAAAAAATAGAAATAGAAGTCCATAAATAATTCACAAACAAGGTTGAGGATGCATTTTTTTTTAAACTTTATAATTTTTAGAAACTATTGAAAAGAGCACAGATTTTTGTCTATTTTTCACATCAATAAATTTTGGTTCTCATACCAAAAACCTATAGGTGTAGGGAGGTGAAGAATGAAGAAATACACCTTCTAGAGCAAGCTTGAATAGCATTTGGGTTTTTAATGAAATATGTAACTTAAATATATTCCTCAGACTGTTAAATCTATTACAGATCTTCTTTCTAAAAAAATCTTGCTACAACTACTATGTTTTACCAAATTCCTGTTACAACTCCTCCTTTTTAGAAAATCATACTGTTTGGAAGGTTTTTGTTTCAGGAAAGTTATACTTTGTTTCCTAAAGTGTAGATCCTCATTGGGCATCTTTTGATGATTCTAGAAGGATATAATTAGAGGTTTTTCACACAATTTGAAGACATTATAGAAGCCTCTTCACAATAACCCACATGCTAGGAAATGTATATTATCGTTTCAAACTTTCAAATTTCATATATAAAGAAAATTTTATTCGAAAATAAAAAACAATTATAACAAAACAATAATATACCAGAAATAATTGAATGCAACAAATGCATAGTTCATATGTATTAAATTGTAGAATTCACCATATAGATTACACCAAACAATATAAAAAATTATTAATGAAATGTAAAATTTTTACAACTCCAAATAGGGTACACCAGTCCTCATCCCTAATCCATAACAATGATGGATAGGGTCCCATTGCTGTGAATCCCATGAAAATTCTACTTGTACATGTGGCTGTAGGCTATTTTACAAATATCGAAATCTAAATTTTGGTCCCACTCTCCATTTACCAATAGGTTGAGTTTGTTCACTTGAGCCTTAACTTGGATTATATCTATCATGGAAGGTTGTCCATGTATAAAAAAATGGCTCCTTAAGATTCTCATAGCCTTCTATGATGAACTCTAGTGACTTATTCTTCTTTACAATCCCAATAGGTACATAATGCATTGCAATTAGTTCAAAAGTAACCATTAAACTTTCATCCAAACAAGGAATTGCCACATAAGATTCACTGTGTATAATTCTTTGAGACCTTATGTGATTGAAAATTTTGTAGGAAAGAAGATGAATATTGTGACGATGCACTTGATTGGGCTGTAATACTCCAAGATATGATGGCAATACATTTTGTGCTCCATATTCTGTAGAGGTAGCTAATCTAATAGTCACAACTTCACTCTCACCTTTTGCTATGAGAAGTTGAAAAGTCGTGTGCTTATCATCATTCATAACAACAAAGAGACAAAAAAAATATTCCCCTTTTTGAGTGCTCATGCCCCACCTTTTAATAAAGCTCACAGTAAAGAAAACATCAACAATTCTTACAACAAAACAAAATATAACATTAGATACTATAAAGAAATCTTTCATTTATGACTTGAAAAATAAATATTAAAATATACATATGTATACTCACCATCAATTATTTCATTTGGTATCAACAGACCGTTTTTGTATAAAACACCTCATGTGGATGCAAATTCACACCTTCGGGAACATACTGGCCTCTACCAAAAAAATCTACATGATTTTCAAATATTCTTACCCAACAAAATGTTCCACCAGTGGAAACATCTACTAAACAATCCAACACTTCTAGAGGATATGGAATTTTCAATGACTCATCTTCAGAAAATCCAGGCAATTTGTCATAATAAATATGGACATACATGCCCGCCTTTATGGTAAAATCAAATGGATTTATGTTGCGCACCAATAGCCCATCCATTTGAATGAATTTATTTCTACCAATATTCACAAAATGACCATTTTGAGTCAATAAGGGAGTCACATTTGAAGAAGATCCCGTATAAAACCCTCGCTTGATGACTACATTGGAATGTTTTTTATGATTTTCATCTGACCCACTTGAAGATAATTGTGATTTTATTTCACAAAGTGAAGGATTGTGTAGTATACACTTTGCACTTCCATCTGCATACACCATTTCAACATGCATAACATCATCCATTGAATGTGTCCATGTGTCATTGGTACCAACAATGTAAAGAATTGGATCATCTCCACAAGGATCTAAGAGTGTCAACTCTAGGTTTCCTGTATATGACTCATCTATAACTTTGTAGATAATGATTTATTCTGAACCATTGTCTCCTTTTAGAACATCAATTGTATCAAAATTTGGTTCCTTTCCCTTAACAAACTACAGAGTTGAATGCCCTCAGAGTTGATAAGGTGTTTCCTATGATTAGGTTGGATCTGATCATCATCATCGTCACTCCAACAATCATTTTTTGCAATTATTTATTATTGTCCTCCACTTACTTATGAACTCAAGCTAATTCCTAAGTTGCAAGGGAATGAGTCCTTTCATGCACCCGTTCAGTTATCTTCCTTGTATTTCATTCCATAAATTGCATCACTTGTAGTGCTAAAACTCCAGTGGAAAATTATAGGTTTATTACAGTCACATTCAGAATTCATCCAATATGCGATCAATATTGGTTTTTTGGTCTACTAATCTTTATTATTCCCTCAATTGGTTTTCTTAAATTGTTATATGGTTTGTTTGGACTGTCAATGGGGTGTATTCAATTATTAATAGACTCTTTAACCAACTTCATATGCTCTTCATTAATTAATCCTAGTGACCAAACTTGACATCCCGGGTATGAAATCTGGAATGGCATAATTACACATTTCTGAGCCTACTCAACCATGAATCAACTCTTTCAAATTGGATGCATAGCTATTCTTCATACTTGTTATCTATTTGACAAAATGCATGCCATTGGAAAATTATGGATGCTTAGAGAAATCAAAATGGAAAAATTTCAAACCACAAATTGTAAATGTTAAAATTAATAAAGGTGAGGAATGAGAAAACATACACTCTTCTATTTTAGTCACTAAATTTGACCTTGAAATGAATTTTGAGGGTGCATTTTAGTGGAGCAAGGAAATTTTTGCTAGCTTCACTTAAATGCACTCCCAACCTTCATTATAAAGGAAAAATGACCGATTCCAACTACAAAGTGTCTGTTCAATTATTAAAAATATAAGTAAATTGTCATTGTTTTAATTTCAGACATAAAAAATGCAGTTTGAATGATACAAACTGTCGAGTGTTAGGACCTAAATTTCATTTAAATAGTGACTAGTGGTAGGTTTCTTAAGGGTCAGAGGAAAGATAAATGTAATTATGTAGAGACGTGAGATAAATAAGATTTGATGATCGTATTCTTCAAATAATTACAGAGGAATATATGTAAGACAATAGACTACTATCTGTTGAGCATCAAATGATGAATTCTACAAATGTAACCATTTGATAAATCATTTACAGACAACTAAATTGGAGCATTAAACAATGAATTCCAAAGATTATCTAAAAAATGCTATATGAACTGAATGACAAGAAAATATTGAAGTGGAAATGATCATACAAAGGAAAACTAACTGTATAACAATAGTGACATGAATCTATGTATTATAGAAACCTGTACTTCTCCACTTTGTATTACATGAAATGTGAAGTCCTAATATACAACAAAAATTCTTCTCCTATTTTTCCATACAACCAACAAAAACCTTTTCGCTTCGATGAATCACAAATATATAGTTTTTTTGAGATGTATTAAACAAAAGTTCAAAAGGAATCACAAAATTTATTACACATTTGCAGGGACATATCCCATAATAAAATGCTAAATTTTCTAAAAACTGCTAGTTGTCTAAATCTAAATATCTAGAAAATTCAAATATTAATCTTCAGATTCCCATGATAGTCAAAAATTTATTCGATCCTAGGAAGGCCTGCCACTTGTCCTTCCTTTTTCGGAATTGGTAGAACTAGATTTTCTACATTGATTATTATATCCTTGATAACTGCATCATCTGGGTCAACATGGCTCTGAATAATCTTCATCTTCTTTTTTTTCCTCTATGAAGGTTTAACATAAATAAACCAACATTTGGGATCTTCTTTTTCACTATCTGTACTGTCATCTGGATCATCAGCTTTGAAATGTTGCTCAAGTATGTATTGATATTCTAGAGACTACAACTATTTGTCTTCAGAAAACTGAACCCTGGGCCTTTGAATCTTCTGCATTTCTTTATGCTCGAAAACTGATCATCATATCTTCTACAATATCCTTTCAAATCTAATAATTCAATTATTAGGGAGGAATCTATATTTGGTTCTCCCAAGTCTCTCAATCTCCTTCCACTCAGGATCTAATGGAATCTCCAGATCGATCATTTCCTTAGTTAGGAAATCAAGCTCAATTAAAGAACTATGAGTGGCTGAGGAATATTTGCTTTAATCCTTCTAAAAATAAGGATTAATTCAAAGTCATAAAAGAGTTTATTCACAATTATTTCTCCTTTTAATCCTTTCTCTAAATTATCAAATTTAGAGTGATCCATCCTGATTTGAGACAACAAATAGAAACATAAATCCATAAATAATGCACAAACAAGGTTGGGGATGAATTTTTTAAAACACTTTATAATTTTTGGACACTATTGAAAAAAAGTAAGATTTTTGTCTATTTTGCACATCAATAAATTTTGGTTCTCATACCAAAAACCTATAAGTGTAGGGAGGTGAAGAATGAATAAATACACCTTCTAGAGAAAGATTGAATATCATTGGGGTTTTTAATGAAATATGTAACTTAAATATATTCCTCGGTCTATTAAAGCTATTATAGATCTTATTTTTTAAAAATTCTTGATACAACTACTATGTTTTACCAAATTCCTGTTACAGCTCCTCCTTTTTAGAAAATCGTACTGTTGTAAGGTTTCTATTTTTGGAAAGTTATACTTTGTTTCCTGTAAGTGCAGATACTCATGGGGCATGTTTTGATTATTCTAGAAGGCTACAATAAGAGGGTTTTCAGACATTTTGAAGATAGTATAGAAGTGTCTTCACAATAACCCACATGCTAGGAAATGTATATTATCATTTCAAACTTTCAAATTTCATATATAAAGACAATTTTATTTGAAAAGAAAAACCAATTATAACAGAACAATAATATACCAGAAATAATTGAATGCAACAAGTACATAATTCATATGTATTAAATAGTAGAATTCACGATATAGATTACACCAAACAACATAAAAATTTATTAATGAAATGTAAAAATTTACAGCTCCAAACAGGGTACACCATTCCTCATCCCTAATCCATAACAATGATGGACAGGGTCCCATTGGTTTGAATCCCATGAAAAGTGTACTTGTACACGAGGCCATAGGCTATTATACAAATATCAAAATCTAAAATTTGGTTCCACTCTCCATTTACCAACAGGTTGAGTCTGATCACTTGAGCCTGAACTTGGCTGATATCTATCATGAAAGGTTTTCCATGTATAAAAAAATGCCTCCTTAAGAGTCACATATCCTTCTATGATGAACTCTAGTGAATTCTTCTTCTTTACAATCCCAGGAGGTACATAATGCATTGAAATTAGTTCAAAAGTAACCATGAAACTTTCATGTGAACAAGGAATTACCACATAAGATTCACTGTGTATAATGTTCTGAGACCTTATGTGATTGAAATTTTTTTAGGAAAGAAGATGAATATTGTGGCAATGCACTCAATTGTGTTTTAATACTCCAAGATATTATGGTAATGCATTTTGTGTTCCATATTCTATAGAGGAATCTAATCTAGCAGTCACAACTTCACCATCACCTTTTGTTGCGATAATTTGAAAAGTGGTGTGCTTATAATCATTCATAACAACAAATAGACAAAAAAAAATTCTCCTTTTTGAGTGCTCATGCCCCACCTTTTAATAAATCTCACATTAAATAAAACATCAACAATTCCTACAACAAAACAAAATATAACATTACTTACTATAAAGAAATCTTTCTTTATGAGTTGAAAAATAAATATTAAAATATACATATGTATACTCACCATCTATGATTTCAGTTGGTGTCAACAGACCTTGTTTTGCATAGAACACCTCATGTGGATTAAAATTCACACCTTCAGGAACATAGTGGCCTCTACCAAAAAAATATACATGATTTTCAAATATTCTTACTCAAAAAAATGTTCCACCAGTGGAAACATCTACTAAACAATCCAACACTTCTACAGGATATGGAATTTTCAATGACTCATCTTCAAAAAATCCAGGCAGTTTGTCATAATAAATACAGACATACATGCCCACCTTTATGGTAAAATCAAATGGATTTGTGTTGCGCACCAATATCCCATCGACTTAAATGAATTTATTTCTACCAATATTCACAAAACAACCGTTTTGAGTCAATAAGGGAGTCACATCTGAAGAAGATCCCATATAAAACCCTCGCTTGATGAATGAATGGGAATGTTTTTTATGATTTTCATATGACCCACTTGAAGATAATTGTGATTTTATTTCAGAAATTGAAGGATGGTGTAGCATACGCTTTCCACTTTCAACTGCAAACACCATTTGTCGTATCTTCATTTTTTTCAATTCTTTATTATTATCGTGATTTTCATCGTTGTGTAGAAAATTATTGCTTCATTTATCGTATATTTTATCATTCAACATCCTCTTCAACAATTATTCTAAAAGATTCTCCCACAACGTCTAGCAGAAATGACTTATGCTCTTTACGTGGAAATGTATCAGGGTCTGTGTTGAACATGTTAAAATTTATGAAAAGTATAAATACGCAAACATGTAAGGAAACCCAAATGGCCTACAGAGATTACACATGAGATCTCTTAAATGGAAATCAAGAGTGAAAAAAATTATTATTTATGTAAGTATAATGTAAATACAACATCAATACTAACCTTTGGTAAGCACCTTCGATTTCTTTTCTCCTTTCAACCAAGGTTTCAGATTTGCATCTAGATGGTCCAAACATCTTTCCACATCAAAATATTAAGGAAAAAATTGATTACTTTGCATATACAAATACAATATCTAATATATAACTTTATATCCTTCTTATAAACAAAAATTGCACAGCAAAAATTAGAAAATTAATTTAACAGGTCTTATAAGAGGCCTGAAATTTCAATTCACCTTTTCACATCAAAAGTGTTGGTTGTTCTCGATGTAATTTTTTTTTCTATTAGTTAATAAAAGGTTTCACTCTCTATTATTTACATAGGAAAAAGGAAGCTCCTCTGTTAGAATCAGGTCTGAAACAAAATACATTTATGATAGTATATAACCTAGGGAACAAAAAAGTGAATATTATTCTTACTTGTTGATTTAATTTGATAATACACTTGGTTGTTGTTAGGTTCACTGAATTCTTTCACCTAGGGTAGATTCAGTAAACATCCAGATCATGAACTTCCCTCTCAACCAGATCTACTATGCGAGCAACCTCTCCTCAAAAATTTTGTGCGAAATCAGAAAATATGAAAATAAGAGGGAGTTTTCCATTATTACCTGCTTTAAAAGATTTGAAAATTTTTAGTTAACCCAACATTGAAATGTGTGACAAAATCCGCTTTGGTTGAACCATGTGCAACCAAAAAAAGAAAATCGACAAAATATGCCTTTGACTAATTACGTGATTAGCGATGCTAATTAAATCTTAATACATTTTTTTAATTCATTTCTTATTTAGGATACGTTTTAGGGATGGTAATTTCTTATTTTTTACTTCATTACGATTTATAGGATGAGTTCTCTTCTCAGTTGGGTTGCGTTGTGGAGTTTCCAGGTGAACAAATTGTCATGTTTACCAACGAATAATGTCGTAGGAGAGGTATAGTGATTGTGTGGTTTTAACAATTTGAAGAATGCAATCACTAGAAGTAAACCGAATGTGATATGAATGAAAAAAAAATGAAAAGCATTCATAGACACTGAAGATAAGTAATCCTCTAGAACCCAGAGCCAGCAATGTTGGTAGAGAACGAGAGTAAAAATTGAGATAAATGTCGAACTAAGGTAGGAATCTACCTCCCCGACAATGGTGCCAAAACTGTTATCAAGAATCTTATAGTTTCCCCGTAGGGTGATCCTATCCAGGATGGAAGAGGGAATGGAAACTAAAGTTTTGACCTATGATATCCAAGACCTCTTAAATAACTAGATGTAACGTCAATCAAGGATACCGACACTTCAGATTTAGTGAAAATACTGATCCCAGGGGTGTCCCTATAACCAATATCCCTAAAAGTGAGGAAGGAAAGTATATAGTCCGAGCAAACTTGATTAAATATCTTAGTAGGATAGATAAGTAGAGTTTTTTCCAATTACTAAGAGATTACGAGTGTCTATGTGAAAAGCCCCAACTTCACCCTAGGGATTTAAGCATGGAAAATTGGATCTAAGGGTAAATTTGAAATTAATCAAAATTATACACTCAGATTGATTTCTAGGTGTAATATTAGACTATTTGAGGTGAAACTAGCAATACCTAGTTTGTGGAACTGAAGATACCCACTTCTCCCAAGGAGGGCGTCTTCCCCTGGAGGAATGGCCAGTGCGTTAAATGGGAAAATGGAGTCCAATTGTCACTAAAATTTAAGCTAATGAGTTTTAATTTATTTCCAAGTTGGGTTTAAATTTTTAAAGCCAGAGGAAAACTAGAACCTACTAAACTAATAGGTGAGGGTTTTAAATTAGGGTTTCGCCAGAGAATATTTTAAACTAATGGAATAGAAATTTAAAACAAGAGATATAGAATATATATTACCCATAAAATATTGTATATGGCTTGCAAATGATGATTTATCTTGTCTCTATCAATTTGAATTTATTTCAATGAAGTACCAAGTAGAAATGATTTTCCCAAGTGAGGTAGTGCGCCCCTCTTCCGTACACAATCAAACTACTAAATCGAGATTTTCTACGCATGAAAAAGGAACTGGAGACTCAATAAAATCAAAGTGCATATAAAATATCAAATATACTATTGAAAAAACCCCTGATTATGAAATATATTCAAGAGAAATGACTTGGGAGATCCACAAAAACACCCCAAGAGAAAATGCCCTCTTGCATGCAAAACACTATATTCCAAAAAATATTTGATACCCCAGAAAAATATTTCAAATGCTAAGAAATATAAAATTTCCAATCATATACAAATACATCCCACAAATAATATCCAAGAATTTATGCAAATATATCTTTATTCAAATTACCAGAGCCAAGAGTACAAAATTTCCTCATGGGATAAAATGAGGGGGGTCTCTTCTTTATATAGATTTTGAAAGACACAAACCCTAACTTATTTTTTCATCCAAAATTTGATATTAAAACATCATCAATGGTGGAGATCACTTTTACATGGATCAATACATCGATCAACATGACAAAGCCAAGAGGGGGGCGAATTACCTCACAAATCCCATTTTTACAACATGATAAATCATTATTTTTTCAAGTTTGACAATTAGGAGACATGGGGAGGGGTCATTAGGGGATCCCCCTGTGCATATTTCTAAATATACAACTTGATTTGCACTTTTACTTTCGTTATTTTGTCCAATTTCCCCTATGGGGAATGCCATTCCTAAGAGAGGCAAGAAAATAATTTGGAACATCAAACTGACTGAAACTGATGCACATATGTTTGTAGAGTCATAATAAATAATTGAGAGAAATACCTTTACATTTCCTTGAAAAACAAATCCAAATGGATTTCTTCAGTGATTTCCTAGTTCATTTTTTAGTGGTACATCCTCTAAAAATAATAATAATCATCATAACTTCATTCAAGATGAGAACCGGGGAAAACAAACTGCATAGAAGTGTCTCGAGACATAGTAGAATGGTATAAGTGACTATTGATACCCCCTGGAATAGTAAAATTCTCTAGGAGAACCAAAGGGTCTGGAATTTGTAATAAAAGTTGATCATTTGACCAATAATAAAGTGATAATAATCATTGATCATGAGATCTAGGGCCAAACTCTAAAAAATGAGACCGTAGTAATGGTCAGGGGCATGTCTGGAGCAAATAAAAATATTGTTGTTTTTTGAGTCACTTCCTTGGGGCTCTTGTTTGACTTGGTCAAGTGGGTTGACCAGGTCAAAGTACCCAAACTGGAGGAGAGATACTATACCAATATGATTATGCATGCATCCAAGGTAATAAATTCTCCAATGGTGTATATCAAAACCCAACTTAAATCATCTTATTCATAATCATGGTGACAACAAAAATAATAATAATATATACCCATTCCTTTGAAAGATATTAAAACCTTGTAGATATATATATGATCTAAATCAAGATGATTTGTTGCTTTAAATAAGAGCCTCCAATGTATACTCATTTATAGATTTAGACATTTTTCTAGTCAAGGGTTAAGGTGAATGAAACTAGGTAAGTCCAATGGGATGACTTGACATTCAACACTGTAAGCGTCAAGGCTAAAGGAAAAGGGAATGCACACAACACATAAATTGGACTAGGTGAACAATAGGGACTGTCAGTGTCTCAAAAATGGGTGGAATGATGAGAAGGTTTAACCAGACTCTAAAATACCAAATTTTTAGCAATTTATTTCCAGAACAATATACACTAGTTAACCTCTAGATGGAGGTTCCCTGGTAATTCTTCTGGGCTCTAGAAAAATGACTAATCCCTAGCCCCTTTATCAGCGAGCATTCATATCCCCAATGGGTTTTCCATACCCTATTTCCCTATGGGGGGTAATTATCCTTACACCATACAATGTATGAGTGCTCATATATCGAAAACTAGATTACTTTACTTTAATTTGTAGTAGTGTCTAAAAATATTTTTTCCTTTGTTGGCAGGGAATCCATTTAGAATAACTTTAAGCTTTGAAGCCTTAGTGTATGAAGACACTCTTTTGGTAAGAATAAATGTGTTCAAGAACTAGAGGTAGACCATCCTTGTGATAAGCATCACATAAACCAACACCGAGACACAATTTAAACATGGAGACCTATTCCAACATATAGGTGAAGGCGGGGGAAATCCTAGATGTCACTATTCAAGTTACAAGTCAAGGTGAAACCAAAAGAAGGGAAGGAAACAGATAGATGGAGGTATTTAAGATGGTGCCAAGACTAGTAAGATGTGTCCCTGAAGGGAAATAACCAAACCATACTACAAATATGGCATGACCAATTAGTATACTAAGGAATCTCTTGAACATAACAACTAGATCACTTACATTTAAGATTTCATCAAGACCAATAAAGTATCGTCAACATGCAACCACTATCAACTAAGTCTTGCTACTAAAATAAATAACATAGCAACATCAAATTCCATATGCACAAATCCATAATATCACATGGTTCATATACCTACACCGGATCTAAAAATGTCTAAGAAGCACTGAAACAACTGCAGCTACTATATATCATGGGAAATGTAAAAACCTCTGCTCTGGGTCATGGAAATGGCTAAATCAGTCACTAAATATGTTGCTCTGGGTCATGGAAATGGCTAAATCAGTCACTAAATATGGGGTCACGATGCTTAGTCATTGCATAGAACTATTCAATCTGGATGATATGGATCTGTTGAAAGTAAGAGACCATCAACTCGTGGTTCATCATCTAATGATCTCATAGTAATGGACCGACTCAAAGAACTGCTCAGGATTGCTCAGGAACAAAAGTATCCCAACTACTATATACGTGGCAACATCTGGCTCCAACTAGGATAGGTTCTATAAGGGAGAGAGAGCATGAGAACCTCATAAATATCCGGTACGCATCAACGCTCATCTAATCATCGAATCTTCACCCGATCAAGTGCTCCATCATCAACAAAACCTGTTCCCGTGCATCATGGAACAACACTACCCAATAGTACATGTGGCATAATATGAAATATGTTGGAAATAAAATAATTACAAGTAAATGCTGAAATATAAATGCGGAAAGTAAATGGTGAATGTAACATCTATTTAAGAACTATCAAGCAATTGTTCACAGATTTTACTAGGGGGGGCTTGATCAAAAGACAAACAGGGGCCAGAATCAATGGGCTAGAATAAAAACTAAAAATAAAAAGACTCAAAGACTCAATACCATGCAACACTGAAGACTCAATACTATTGCTCAAAGGAGCTTATTCAATTGCCTACCTACCCTACTACTCTAACTAATCAAACAAGTGCTAAGTAAAATCATAGATCCAATATAACCATTTGTTGAAAGGATCAATTTATCTTTCTTTATAGTTAATGATACCAAAAGTCAAATATGGCTTGGAAGTAATGTGAATGAAGATTGAAGTTATTCTAACTTGTTGTTTGAATATCAAAGAAAGATAAGGATAAGGAGAAATTAATGAAATCATGCCAAGGATGAGGTTGACTATTGCAAACTTTTACATCCATAAACAGATAGGATCATAAAAACTATGCAAGTTCAAATTTGATGAAAGAAAATAATATGACACAAGATTCATCCCTCCTAGGATATCATTGTTTCCCTCATCTTTTTTATTAGCATACTCAATCATATTCACGTTATGATCAATGATGAAACAAGATGGGGACATATTAGAGATTAATAAACCCGAAATTGACATTAACCCCATTTGTTGTTTAAAGATTGAGAAAATATGGAATTGATATTTATAGAGCCTTTCAATAACCCAATCAAAGGAATTAGAAAAATTGAAAGCATTATCCACCAAGGATGGATGAAAAAGGAGTTGAAATGTTTTACCATTGACCACTTGGCACCCTTGAGAATCTTTACCGAAATTTTTGCAAGTTTAAACTTGATTGGAATGAGAAAACACACAAGAAGACTTCAAATGATGGGATGGGACGGTGGATTGAAACCATATATTCTCCTTTATAATAAAGGATCTTGGAATCTGAGAGGGAAATATTTTTAAAACAATAACACTCTCAAATTTCAGAAATAGAGAAAGTCCACATCGTGTGAATAAGAAAGTACCACATTATTGAGATTGATGATTGAATGAGGGATATTATCAAAATTAAGTGAACCATTCCTTTAGGATTGTTTGTAAATAAGTGGACAACTTGAGGGTTGTAACAAAGAACACTCTTGGTTAGACTCACTCATAAGCAATTGTTCTTCATTCGATTTGTCATTATACTCATTAATTTGGAAAGAAGGTAAATTGATAAGATCATTTTTAGGTTTATTATCATCTTCACACATTTTTATAATTGACTCCTCAAATGAAGTTTGATTATCATTTTGATCTTCCTCTTTTCGAATAATATGTCTGGGATTAGAATTGGAATTTTGATCAATTGAACATTGATTTCAAATTTCATCAATCAAACAATGATCGTGGAATTACGCCTCAGAATGATCTTCTATAGACTCAAAGATAGGATTCTCAACTTTGAACTTTTATTTTTCATGATCAATGAGCTCCATCCACGAGTAAGATCTAGCTATGTTCCTTCTTCAAGTAAAGATTACAAAGTATCTCATATGATTCAATCAATTTCATGTTCAATTTCATTTTGAGATTTATCATGGCTATTCCTATGATACTCTATGACATTTATATTGATTGACGACTCACTCATAAAATTAATCAAAGGCACACTCACCATTATTTTAGGATAGGATAATTTGAATTGATAAGGACAATCATTACTTATATCATCATCATCATTATCCTGATCATCTTCATGAAATTGATCCCCAACATCACAATCATTGCTTGAATGAGGCTCTGAAGGGTCATCTATGTTCTCACCCCATTCCTATTTTAGTAGATCAGTAAACATATCATACCTAGTGATGGATATTAGAGCTAAATGATCAAACCATAACTAGGCATCTCCATCTAAGGATTCACCTAGGGCCTACATGTAAACATATTCATCATTTGCACCTATAACCTCTATATTATCCCAAAGTATTTGCAATTGATCTTCAATAAATGTTGCATTGTTTCCATAAAAAGAGGAAACCTTTGAATGTAATTTTGGCATAGGATGAGGTGTCCCTAGTAAGCCTTCTGGGCTTCCAGAAAATGAAAATACATGACCTTTGGGGGCCAATCCCACCCTATTTCCCTGTGGTAGAAAATGAGATGTACATTATACAAGGAATGAGTGCTCATAATATAGCCATCAAATTTTTAAAACATTTATTTTATTAACTTGCCAGCCTCCAAGACCAGGTTCCCTGAAAATCCTTTTGGGCTCCACAAAATGACTAAGTCGTAGCCTCACTTCTAGCAATCATCCATAGCCCCAAAGACCTTTCCTCACCCTGTTTCCCTATGGGGGAAAATGTGTGTTACACCATACAATGGATGATGCTCATTTCTTGGCAATTGGATTACTTTACTTTAATTTGCAGTAGTGTTTAAAAACACTTTTGGATTTGCGGGAAAGGAATCCATTTAGAATAACTTTAGGCTCTGATGCCTTCGTGTCTAAAAACACTCTTTGGTAAGAATTCTTGTGTTCAATACCTAGAGTTATACCATCCCTATGATAAGCATCACATAAACCAACACTGAGACACAATTTAAACATGGAGACCTATTCCAACATAGAGGTGAAGGTGGGGGAAATCCTAGATGTCACTAGTCAAGTTACAAGTCAAGGTGAAACCAAAATAAGGGAAGGCAACGAATGGATGAAGACAATGAATATGGTGCCATTAATAGCAAGTTGTGTCCATGAAGGGAAATAACCAAACCATACTACAAATAGGGCATAACCAATGAGTATACTAAGGGATCTCTTGAGCATAACAACTAGATCACTTATATTCAATATTTCATCAAGACTGATAAAGTATCGCCAACATACAACCGCTATCAACTGATTCTTCCTACTAAAGTAGAAAACAAAGCACCATCAAAGTTCATATGCACAAATCCATAATATCACTTGGTTCATATACCTGCACCGAATCTAAAAACATCCGAGAAACATTGAAACAATTGTGGCTACTATATATCATGGAAAATGTAAAAACCTCTCCTCTGGTTCATGGAAATGGCTAACTCAATCATCGAATATCTAGTCATGAGGCTCAGTCATGGCATAGAACTGGTCAATCTGGATGCTCTGTATCTGTTGAAAGTGGGAGATCATCAACTAGTGGCTCATCATCTGTTGATCTCATATTAAAGGACTGGCTCAAAGAACTACTCAGGACTGCTAAGGAACAAAAGTATCCCATCTACTATATATGTGACAATAGATACAACAATTCCATCTTAATGGATCATCCAATTTTAAGTCTTGTCATGGGATATTGCTGCTGATCAAAAGAAATGGCTTTAACTAATAGTACCACCGATGATCTCTAGAAAAATATGCTCAACACATATGGGAATTGCACTAACTAGAAAAATAATATAGTCTAATGAATCATGGTAGTTCTAGTTTCAATATATGCGATAACAAGGCCCATCCAATCTTCAAATGAATTCAAGTAGTGGATTGGAATGGCTTGATCCTGTAGCCTAATATCATCCAAAATAGTTGAGACAACCTTATCAAAATAGATATTAAATTCATAGACAGTCTCATGTTCCTTCTTCTTAATTTCAAATATTTGGTGCTAAATAAAACTCCCTTCCAATTTTACTAACCACTCATCAATTAATAACTAGGTAAACATATCGTAGTCGGTAACATATCCGACAGCTAAACAGTTAAACCATTTTCAGGCATTAGCTTCTAAATATGCAAAAAGACCCCTCATGTAAACATCTTTTTTGGAAGCATTATGATCTTCCCTATGTTACCATAGGAGATCTAGATGTTCTTTAATTAAGATAACACTATTTTTGCTAAAATTTGGTAAATTATTGACATAAATTTTAGTGATGTCATGTGGTGCTCTGGTTATTTGGGAAAAATCGAAAGATAAATCTTGTGTTAATTTCTCAAAGTTCCTAGGTCCTTGTGTTTCCTCCTTGAGTTGTTTTATCCATTGGACTTAATTGAGGGATTTGTGAGTTATGGTAAGAATATTTAAATAAAGAACTTGGTGAGCGAGGTGAATTTCTGATTTCACATAAAAAGGTAGATGATTGGGCCTTAGGATATTTTCTATTTTGATTATGAGTATAAGTTAAAGGACTCTTCTCAAAATTATCAGGATGCTTTGAATTTCTCAAATTATAAGAATGGGATCGTTTCTTAGTGGAGTCGTTAGGTGAACTATGATTCTTGCTCACCAAAATATAATGTCATTGTAAAAACAGGTAGAGATAGAGATTAGTAAAAATTGATGGTTATGAATGATGAAGCTATAGTTAATTAACCACCAGAATCAATGTCGGATGGAATATGACTGATATGACACACAAAAGACACACTTTCAAAATCTTTACGTAAGTCTTTGTCTCGCCAAATTGTTATCACAAATATTGTAATGACCCAATTTAGTGATATTGTCCAAGATGGAAGAAAATGGTGGTCACGAAGGCTGTGATGCTTAGGAAAGCCTACCCCCCTAAAGGTATTATAGCTTATCACTTCGGATATATTTCCTCTCGCTTTACGCTTCTTGATTCCCTCTTGGAGAACCAAACTAGCCACCGTAGGTGTCCCAAGTTGATCTAATTCCCAACCCGTTTTACTCATAGGATATTCTCAAGCAATTTATAACTAAAGGTTAATACCTTAAAATGAGGCTCTTATATATATGAAATATTATTGGGTAGGGTTAAGTGGATTAATCTAGGGTTTATCTATGTTTCAAATACAATTCAATCCAATATTTTTCTAGTGGTTACAATTTAGTAAGAGATCCAAGAGAATGGTGATAGGGTTTTAATAACCAAAATTTGATACCCTGGGGGGAATGAATCAATATTTCACGATATTATCCAAGTTAGAAGATGGATGAAGCTAAAATGATTCCCTACACTCAAATGTGTTGCTTGCAACAAAATATTTGTCAAATTAGAGTTCAACAAGCAAAATACATCACACACCCAACAAAATGAGCCTGAAAACCACTAGTGTGACTTTCCTGGAGACCTAGTGCGTTGATTATGGGTTAATGGAGTCACCCAAAAATGATTCCCTATAGAGAGAGAAATCTCAAGAAAAATCAAAAGAAAATCCAAGTGGAAAAAAAATATTGTGAAGTATGTGACGAGATTGTTTTATTTATTTATTTTTATAAGGTTGATTTTTCAAGTTTAATTTGTAGACAATGGAATGAAAATAATTTGCAATAAAAGATCAAGGTCATTACCCATATCTAGACATTTTCCATGAATATTTGTTCCTCATTCAACATCATCAAATTAAATCTTCAATACACATACTCGTACTTTCTCTATTTTGTCCAAATGTGCTCTGTAAAAGCCCAATGAAAACACAGTACAACAAAATAAATATGTGATATTCCTAGTGGAATATTCACCAACATTTCTCCTAACTATTAAATTGAGCGGGCTCGAGTTCATCCTTTTCACTTCTATAGATAGATATTTTCATTATCGCATTTTGTAGACTTCAGTTATGGGGTCAATCCTTTGACAATGCCTGCCTCTCGTCTCTTGTATTTGTTGAAATTTTTGGATAATCTCCAACTCTCTTCTTTTTCCTTCTCTATCTTTAGGAATTCCACATTTCGCCTCTTTCCCCTATCAATTCTTCCAAGGTTTCTTTTTCTCCTCCTCACTTTTTCCATCCCCACATTTTCCTCGTAGCTGCCTTTTTCTACAAGCCATTGTCCCTATTCCACACGCGCTGGACCAAACTATCTAAAATTTGTGATGCAAGTACATGGGTTGATTTGGAATTGAGATTACAATATTCCACATGCATCAATGGGATTTATATCATTTACATTGTTGGTTTGAAAATTAAAGGTACTCCTCTTCACATCTCATGTATTCCATTATTTGATCACATGTATAATAGACTTAGGTGTTATTATTTCAGTGTAGCAATGATTAGTATCATGTCTCTTTTTCAAGAATATTTAGTAACATGTGTAGGATAATTTGCAGAGCTAGGTCCCTTAATAAAATGAAAAACCTTAACTATGAAATTCCCTTCCATCTATTTTTTATCCTCAATTTGTCTCTTCTAATATTTATTGATTGTATACTCAATTTGATTTCACGTCGATAATCTCCTTCACTTCAGTCTTATATGTAACTCTTATATTTGATCTCAAATGTTATGGTTGCCTCCCTCTAGGTCATTGTCTCGGGTAGGTCCCAACTCGAGATGACTATTTTCTAGATTCAACAAGTCATCACTCTACTTCCTTGTTTTCACTTCTATAGGGTACCTATCTTTGTTATCGCATCCTATAGACTGCAACTACGAGATCGATACGTCAATAATGCATGCATTTTCTCTTCTTTGTTTGCTATAATTTTACAATAATCTTCAAGTCCCTCCTTTTACATTCTTTAGCTCTAGCACTGCCACATTTTGCTTCATTCCCATGTCAGTTTTTTCATAATGTCTCTTCACCTCTTTCATTTTTGTATCCTCGCATTTCCTTTGTACTTTTCTTTATCTATGAGGATTCAATCCTATTCCACACGATATTTTGAAAAACAACTAACATTTTTTATGCAGGTACATGGCTTGGTTTGGAACTAAGATTACGATCCTCCACCTACATCAACGCAAGTTTCATCTTTATGTGGTTTGGTTTCAAAATTAAAGGTACTCCTTCTCACATATCATGTATTTTATTGTTTGATCACATTTACAATAGACTTAGTAGTTAATATGGTATTGTATCATGGATTAGGATCAAGCCTTTTTTTCAAGAAGGTTTAGTAACATGTGTAGACTTGTCCAATTGGAGTTAGAATCTCTAAGATACTTTTGGAAGTGCTTGAATTTAGCCATATGGGTTCAACACTTAAAAAAACACTTTCCCATGTGACCTCCTTCCATATTTACCTCTTTTCAGCCACAAATCTTAGCTTAATAACTATATGAAAGTGAACTCTATAATTAACGATTATTAGATCACCTTTTACTTGTTCATTGGTGGCCATAGGTCTACTATCGGGTAAGGTGTAATTGAATAATCGAAAATCCCCTTCTCTTCACTATTACATGTAACTCTATCTTTGATCTTATCCCTAGTGATTGGCTCACTGTAGGTCGTTATCTCAGGTAGGGCCTGACTAGAGATGACCTCTTTCTAGATCGAACAAGTCACTGCTTGAGTTCCTCCTTTTCACTTCTATAGATACTTATTTCGTTATCGCATTCCATAGACTCTAGCTATGGGGTCAATCCTTCGACAATTCCTTCCGCTCATTTCTTTCCTTTTCTAGATTTTCTGGATAACCTCAAACTCTCTTGTTTTGCATTTGCTAGCTCAATGATTATCAAATTTTGCCTCATTCCTCTACTAGTTGTTCCGTAGTGTCTTTTTCTCATGCTCCATTTTTCCATCATCATATTTGTTTGCTAGCTCCCTTTTTCTCCTCCTCTCTTTTCCCATCCCCTCATTTCCTTGGTACATCCCTTTTTCTACAAGTGGTTTTCTGTATTCCACACATGCTTGACTAAACTAACTAACATTTGTGATGCAGGTACATGAGTTGGTTTGGCATTGAAATTACGATCCTCCATATGCATCAATGGTATTAATTATCATTAACAACGTTGGTTTGAAAAATAAAGGTACGCTTGTCACATCTCATGTATTTCATTTTTTGATCACATGTATAATAGACTTAGGCTTTATTACCCAATTGTAACAAGGGTTAGTGTCATGGCTCTTCCTAAAAAAGGTTTAGTAACGAGTGTAGGATAATTTGGAGACCTTGATCCTGTAATAAAGTGAAAAACCTTGGGTATCAAATTCCCTTCCATCTATTTTTCCTTCTCACTTCGTCTCTTCTAACGTTTATTGGTTGTATACTTAGCTCAATTTCACGTCAGTAATCCACTTGGTTTTGGGTATGGATTTAGGTCGTATTTGATGACATATTTTTAGATTGAACAGGTCAACACTTTGTTTCCTTGTTTTCACTTCTATAGGGTACATATCTTCATTATCACATCTTGTAGACTGCAGCTATGGGATCAATACCTCGATAATTCTCGCCTATTCTCTTCTTCCTTTGCTATAATTTTATGATAATATTCAAGTCCCTCCTTTTGCGTTCTTTAGCTATTGCACTACCACATTTCACTTCTTTCCCATGTCATTTCTTCCATAGTGTCTTCTTCACCTCTTTCATTTTTGTATCCTTGCACTTTCTTTGCTTTAGCTTTATATAGGGAGGGACGAACTTGTTTTCAGAAACTTTGCTTTTTGTAGGATTCAGACCTTTAATGAAAGGTAAGGTACGATTTTTCTTGTCCACATTGGCTAAGGGTGAGGTACGAGGTACGTTAGGTTACTCGGTTCTTTTTTTGTTCGTTAAGGCCTTCCATGTCATAAGTAAAAATTCCTTAAAGGGGAGTCTAATGGTTATATGCAAATTCTTTCTTCTTTATGAGGGGATGTCAATCTTCACACTTTTTAGGTTACATGTGCACAAATGATAATGAAATCAGAGTACCATAAATCCTCTTAGAAATATTCAAAATCATACCTATTTGGAATATACTTTGAAAATTATTCCTCATACCTCCTCCTTGGAACTAGCCCTGGTTACCAGGCACTTACTGTAATATCGTAGGACAAGAAAAGTAATACGAAAGGTCTAATGCCTACCTACCCCCTTCTATTAAGGTAGTAGTGCTTTATTAAGGCATTTGTATTTTGATTTTTGTGGGAAGATTCACCCCTATTACACACGGTATTTTGAAAAACAACTAACGTTTTTTTATGCAGGTACATGGATTGGTTTGGAATTGAGATTATGATCATCCACCAGCATCAACACAATTTTCATCGTTATTTGGTTCGGTTCCAAAATTAAAGTTACTCCTTTTCACATATCATGTATTTGATTGTTTGATCACATTAAAATGGACTTAGTAGTTATTATGTCATTGTATGAGGGATTAGGATCAAGTCTCTTTTTCAAAAAGGTTTAGTAACATGTGTAGACTTGTCCAATTGGAGTTAGAATCTATAAGATACTTTTGGAATTGCTTGAATTTAGTCATTTGGGTTAAACACTTAAAAATACACTTTACCATGTGACTTCCTTCCATATTCACCTCTTTTAATCCACAAAGGTTAGATTAATAACAAAGTGAAAGTGAAATCTATAATTAACGATTGTTAGATCAAATTTTTCTTGTTAATTGGTGGTTATAGCTCTACTGTGGGCTAAGGAGTAATTGAATAATCGGTGATCCCCTTCTCTTCACTATTACAGGTAACTCTATCTTTGATCTTAACCCTGGTGATTGGATCACTCTAGGTCGTTCGATCAAGCAGGGCCCGACTTGAGATGACTTATTTCTACATCGAGCAATTCATTTCTCGATTTCATCCTTTTCACTTTTATAGATACTTATTTTCATTATCACATTACATAGACTTCGGATATGGGTTTGTTGTGCTCCTACCCAACAACCTTAAAAACAAATTTCATCAAGCAAAATAAAATTTTGTTTGATGAAATATTTGAATTTCTATTTTCAACTTACAGAATCGGGAGCTACCGAAACGGTGAAATTCCATTGTTTTTATAACCCTGCGAACCATGGTTAGTTGAAAAAATCACTATATTAAAACCATTGTTTTGAATGGGTTTGCGTCTCAAATTAAGGGGTAAAGCGTTATGGTTCATATACGTTTCACCTTAACCTGATCATAAGCTTTATTCGAACATTTATCATTTGATATTTTTATTTTTTTTAATTGCAAATTTAATATGGTTGTGAAAATTGGGAGGTCGACTATTGCACGTTTTGGCACCTTATCAAAAGGTCCATGTAAATTTTTACCTCTAAGGTTTGTTCTCTAATATTTGAACTATGCATAATCCAACCATAATTATTGGATCTCGATCTTCGTAATATGCTTCATACGTCAAATTATATTTTTGCATGTAAGGGTTGGGGTTGATATAATGGGTTATGTCATGTATTTCACGTAATATGTTCGCCATTTTTTAAGGGTGAAATTATTATATAGCGAGTTCGAAATTTTAACGCCCAAGGTTCACTCCTTATGTTTGGTTTGATCTGTGTCGTCATCTCCAAATCCGATCCACTTGATGGAAGGCTGATATATAGTCATTATACACGTGCGAAACTCTGTAACGACATTCAATTTCAGTACGAGTGTAGCATCGTGTCTTCATTCCCATTGAACACCTGTGCTTAACTCAATTCGAGGTTGTATGTCGATTACGCCGAATAAATTATGGCAAAGTGATTTTTTTCTGGAGTCTTCGCCCTCTATTGTGATCACCTCTTTGTGTAATCATTCTGATTCTCTCATGCCGAGTTTATAGGGTTCCTGTCTGGTTTTACCCATGTCATATTTCCCTTATGAAGGAGTCAGGTTTCCTCATTTATGGTATTTGCTTAGCTTGCATCCCGAATGTTCTCTCTCCAGCGTTCTGCGTGATTGTGATCCGTTGTATCTCCTCTACGTGCAACTGTGCGCATTCACACTCATAGCCATGGCTCCATTTTTTAGGGTCGAACCTAATAATACAAAACTTCTTGATGAGAATTCGGAGCTCCTAGAAAAGGTAGAAGCAGTTGGGTGGCTTCCCTTTTTCCGCAAATTCACAGACTCAAACCGTGAAGTTACTAGGTTGTGTTCCCTCTCGTTGGTTGATGCTAGAGCTAAGGTGGCTGACCTTCAATTCATAGTTGATGAGCGCTCAGTCACTTTCACCACGGGCCTACCTTTAGCAGGTGAATGTTGGTTTAAATCCAAGCAGATGAAATCTACTGAATGGAGGCAAATGTTAAAAAACCCCTGCCAGGACGTGTCTTTCAGGGCTAGTGTGTCGCGCAAGTATTTCAAAAAGGAATGGAGGCCTGTGTTGGACGTCATTCACAGGTATGTTACTTGCAAGGGCCATCTTTCTTCTGCATATGTTTATCATCTTAGATTGATGATTGTTTTTCTCAGTCTGCCTATAAATTTACACCATTACTTAGTTCAAAGCATGACTAAGATGTCTGCGGCCATCAAGAAAGGGCCTAAGAATATTGGTCGGAGTCTTTTCCACCATGCTCTTGTTATAATGTTGGTGGAGAGGGAACTGTCTAAATGAAATAAGACTTGGGACCATTTTCTTGAACAAAATGGCTTCATGGAATTTTTCCATTGCCAATTTGATTGCGTAGAGGAGTGTTTAAGGCATCAGCAACCTTGTCAAGTCCCAAATCCACCTGCACATAAGCCTATGTCAAACCCTAATGATTGTGTAAACCCTAGCGTCCATGAAGATTCCATTCTCACTCCTGTGCAAAGTCTCGGATCTCCCATGCATTCTAAGCGTAGGAGGAAATCTGCTAACCTTTCTCCGATAATGCCGAATCGTAATGATAAATCCCATGGACAGAAGAGCAAGAAGTCAAATGTTAAGGTTACGAGTAGATTTACTAGGAGTATGGTGGCCAAGGCCAATGCTATTAAGTCCTCTGTGAAGAATAATAATGACATTGAAACGGTGGTATTGGATGATGAAGAGAATGGACCTGTCCTGTATGATGGCTTTGATATGGATCCCGAGCCTGTCACTCACCCGGTAGATCATGGTCCTCCTATTTCTGATAAGAATCCCCAAATTGACTCTGTGCTCAATCCTCAAATCGAGGGAAAACCTATTGAGGGGAATTTACTTGGTTCATATCGGATTAGTGAAGCAATTCACCCACTGTTCGTCAATTGTCTGCTTGACAAAATACGTCGAATGGAGGTAGAAATAACGGAGATGGAAGCACATAGTGATTCTTTGATGGCTGAGAATATGAGGTTCCAGGAGAAATCTGATTCAGCTGATAAATGCATCTTGCGTCTGAAAAGACACAAAAACAAGTTAATTCGGAGAGTTCTGAAACTTCAGCATGAGAACCATAAAAATAAGGAAAGAGTTCGTGAGCTGAATGCTCAGGTCACTTTGATGCAGCTTAAAATTCACTCATAGGCTCCATTTTCTCAAATTCCTGCGACTGGTGTCAACATACAGGTTTTCAATACCCCTGCTAGACCATAGCATTTTTGGGATACTCACGTTTTGTCCATAAAAATAATTTCAGGTTTGAAATATGTAAATAGAAGCAGCAAAAGATATGAAGTTATTTTTGTTTTCTAGGTATTGTTTTGAGTTAATTAGTGGATTATGTAATTCAGTTTAATCACCCCTATGTTTTATGTTAATTCTTACTATTTTTGATGTTGCAGATGATTTGGTTGGTCTTTCAGATGCGCTTTTCCTGGATTTTGGTGATCGCTCGTTTTCAGGATGATCTCCGGAGAATTATGAACGAATCAGTTGAAATCATTTTCAGTTATGGATATGTTGTCTCCCAGGTGTCACTAATTTACTAGTGTCTTCATCATTTTATGATTTAGCACTATAGGTCGAATCTTTTCATTTTCGGGATATCATAACGTATATAGAAAATGACAATTTCATTTGTCATTTTTCTGTTTTGGATGAAATTAGTTAAGATTATGATGATGTAGATTCCTATTTTCTAGAACTATCTCTATATGAGATTGAATGTATTTAAGGAGACATAGTTTTTTCACTTAGAGGGGAGGTCGATGATTCGTGAAAGGAACTGGGCAGGATCAGGCCACTTTGACATTTCTCTGTAGCTAAGACAATTTCTTGTTAGTAGTTACAACATCCTTTGACTGAAGATATTTATAAGTATATTTGTAGTATTTTTACTATGGAGATGTACTTGTAGTATCATATGATCTTGTTATTTCTTTTCTCATTCTTTATGTTTTGTTACTTTTCTTTAAAGAAATGTGCAAATGCATCATGTTAAATTGTCGATCTATGTTGGTTTAACTTGCGAATTTATGTCATATAGTAGATTCTGATGTTATCATTATAATATATGTGATATTCTAGTTCTGTGTGTTGTCTTGTTCCTTTTCAGAATTTCTTCTGAATGTTTTTAGGATTGTCTGCACAGTATCATTATTTGCAAGTTGATTCCAGGGTTAATATTATCATGCTCCTGATCAGGATAGGATATTTAGGATATATAAGTGGTAGTTTTATTTAATTTATAGAAACTATATTGAATCATATTTTTTACATTTACACTCTGCCAAGGTATATTTCGATCTTATTATGGATGTACATGTGTCTGTAGTGTAATTTATGTAATTGGTTGAGTTTGTTAATATTTTCTTAACTATTTATTCTTATACTTATAGGTGAATTGGTTTAACTATATTAATTTTTAGTTATCAGTTGTGTAACATATCAACTAACTTAGTAATTATCTTTAATAGTTTTCTTTGTATATTCATAGGTGTAGTATAGATCTAGTTAACAAAAATTATCTTTATTTTTTCCTTTGAGTCTCCTCCTGTAGCTGGGAGTAATTTAAGGGAAGGCAACGGGGCCTTAATCCCATCATAGACAGCTATCTAACGACTGAGAGAAGCTTTGAAAGCTTTTGGATTGGGTTGTCTCTTAGTTGACTATTGTGCCTACGCGACATGTCAACAATGGCGCTAGAAGGAGGGCCAGCTTAAGCGAATGGCTGATGAAAACAATCCTATTCACAATACTAATCACTCCTCTACTCCTGAATTCACACCACCTTCTCGATCGGGTGAATTACAATCATCATCACAACCACAAACATTCTAGTCATCCCAATTAGGCGAGACTCCATTGAACGATACTGTTCGAAGCCTTATCCATCAGTTCAACTCTAGTGGTGCCCATCCACTTGAAGAACTTGACCAGTTCGAACAGGCCATCAATGAATCCTGTAGGATTTTAACCAGAGCTTATTCAAATCTCACTGGGATCCAACCCACTAAATTTCCTCTTCAACAGATCAGGCATCCACGCACTCACCATATTGAGTCTACTTCTGAATAACATAATCAACCTTTAGGTGTCGTCCTTGACCATCAATTACAACAGTCTCCAACAGGCACCAACCAACCATCTTCTTCAGGACCATCTGCTACAGGAGGGTCTGGTCAACCCCCATCACCGCCACATTCACCTCCTCACTTTTTTCAAGTACCACCTCCATCACCAAGGAACATGGAAAATTTAAAACCAAACCCCAATGCCAATATGCCATGGTTAGCTTAGGATGCGGTCAATGTTCCAGGTGATCAACATCCTTTGCCAAAGCATCCTGAGAAATTGTTTCCCAAATTCAATCCTGAGCTAAAAGAGCCTACAGAAGACCATGTCAAGAAATTCATGCTAGCAGTTCAGCTTTTGAATGTTGAGCACGAAGATGTAGTCTGTCGACTTTTTCCCTTACACATTTGAGGGCAAAGCTTCAACCTAGTACTTTTCACTTACTGCTGGTTCTATTGCCATTCGGAATGAATTCGAGTTGGCTTTCATGAATAATTTTGGAGACGATAAGACTCCAGATGTGTTGGTGTTAGAATTATCTAGGATCCACATGGAAACCAAGGAGAAAGTCAAAGATTTTAACCAGCGGTTCTTGACTCTTAGAAACAGAATCCCTACTACCTCAAGGCCTGTTGAAGATGTCACTATTGAATTCTATACTTCAGCTCTACCCATATCTATGGCCATGTTTGTCAAGAGAGCGGCCAAACCCACTCTTACTAAAACCTTTGATGAAGCCATTAAGGTCGAGAAGGACATGTCCACTATTAAGACAAACCCTGGGGTAGATACGGATTCTACATCTTCTTCTTGCAAAAAGAGTGAGAGTCCTTCCAAAACCACAAACCATGATAAGAAGGGTCAAGATGCACTAGATTTAGATAGCCTCCAGAGAGTCATAAAGAAGCTATCCAAAAAAATCATTGATTTGAAGAAAGGTACTTCTGAAAGTATTCCAAATAAAGAACCACCCAGACAGCCTTTTAGAAGACCGTTCCAAAATACAGCTGCTAAACAGACCCCACCCTCTGAGGCTAATAATGTTGCTGAAATTAATAGCTTCCTAAAATTATTGGTCTCAAGCTTAGAAACGCCAGCTGAGAGTGAAAACCAATCTTCAAGATAGAATTCTGAAGATACCCAAGGCACAGATAATAACACTGAAGAAAAACCTCCTCAAATTATTAGTCACTTCTGGGATACAACAGAATTGACTGATGATGAAGATGTTGTTGTTGTGAATGTCAATCAACATCAATATAATACTAGAATCAAGAAAAACCAGTCCTCAGGGGAACCTTCCACAACACCTACCGATGACAGTTTAACTATCAAAACAAAAAACCAACCTTCGAACGCTAAGTCTACACCTTCTCTCGATTTAGAATATGACCTGGTTGAGGATTTGAAGAAAATCAGAGCTAATATTTCTATCTATGAACTCCTCAAATTGCCTTTGATTCGAGACAAGATGATTCAAGGGGTTTCTCTAAGTAAAAATGGAAAAACTTCCTCCGCTCAAAACAACTCTGCTAGTATTAAAGACAATCCAACGAAAACTTCAGTTAATGCCTCATCCATAGGTAAGAAATCAGATTCCTCAACTCCTCCATTTCTGCTCACATTTGAAATCTGCAATCGTAAGGTACACAATTGTATGGTAGATTCAGGGGCTTCGAAAAATGGCATGCCATATTCGGTATGTAAAAAAATTATTGCAGTCCCCGTCCCATGTGATACGAGCATTGTGCAACTTGATCGATCAAACGTAAAGGTAATAGGAAAGTTGAATGAAGTTCTGATAAGATTAGCCTCAAACCCTCAGGTTCATTTCATCATTGACATAATTGTTGCAGATATCTTTGAGGCATATGGTTTATTCTTCAGTAGAGATTGGTTTGAAAAATTGAAGGGATATTTTGCAACGGATTGGTCACACTTGTGGCTTCCTCATAATGGTCTCCCAAACAAAATCAGAATTGATCGAGAACATTATATGAAGCACACGGTCACCGAACTGGATGACTCAAACGAGCCAGTGTTATTCACTGACACTATAATGGGAAATTACATGGTTGATTCCTTTTTTCGAAACCTTGAGGCTGAAGCATCATCAGTCCAAGATCCAGAACAATAGTCCGAAGTTTTTCATTTCACACAAGTTTCAGACGAAATTCTAGTTCTAAACACTGCACATCTAGACTTGAATAATGGGCTCTGGTCCCTATACATTGACGGATCTAAGTCAAAGGAAGGGGCTGGGGCCGATTGCTTGTTAATAGATCCCCACGGAAAAAGGTATTTTGTTGCTTGCAGGTTGGAATTTGAGTGCACCAATAATATTGCTGAATATGAAGCCCTTATTCAAGGGCTGAAAAAGGCAATTGATCTAGGAGCTAAAGCCTTGGTAGTGTTAGGAGACTCTAAAATTATCGTTAGACAGGTGCGCAACACTATACACTGCATTGCTGGTCATCTAAGAAATTACCAGACAGAGGTGTGGAATTTATTATTATCATTTGAAGCTTTTAATATAAATTCTATTCCTCATTATTTGAATCAGGAAGTAGATCAGTTAGCAAATGTTGCTTCAAGGTTAATTCCATCTGAAGGGATGTTTGCTGATTCTTTCTCTGTCGAACTACTTTTTAGGCCTTCTATACCTGATAATATTGTTAATTGGAGAGTTTTTGACCATGACAAGAAGTTAATAGAGTTTTTGACCATGAAGGACACCTTCAAAGACGCAGTCATCAATGAAATGACTCATGATGAAGATCTGTACAACTTTTTGGTAATTCATAAACCTTGTTTGATGGAAGAATCTCTTGATCAGGTTAGTACCCTTCCTAGATCTGTAATTAAACTTGAGAAATTCTATGATTTGAAGGACAAATTTAAAGGTGCAAGGAACTATAAAACCAACAACTCTACTATGCAATCTGAAGTCATAAATTTAGGCACCGAACATAATCCTCAATGTGTCAATCTGGGCAGTACGTGTACCTGCCAAGAAAAAAGAGCCTTCATACGAATCTTTAATGAGTTTAAAGACATTTTTGCTTGGACATATGACGATCTCAAGACATTTGATCCAAACATAATGCAACATGTCATCCCCATGAAACAACAGGCTAAACCTTTCCAGCAGAAGTTGAGGAAAATGCACCCTAGCCTAGAACCGGCTATTAAGAAAAAGATTAACAAACTCCTCCCTGCTAGAATAATTTTTCCAGTGCGTCATACGCAGTGGGTGGAAAATCTTGTCCCGGTTAGAAAGAAAAATGGTGAGATTAGGTTGTGCGTCAATTTCCGAAATCTGAATAAGGTTTCAGAAAAAGACAATTATCCTGTTCCCCCTATGGAAAAAATCTTACAATAGGTTTCTGGATCTGAAATGTTCTCACTTTTAGATGGATTTTCAGGATACAATCAAGTGTTAGTATCCAAAACAGATAAGTTGAAAACAACCTTCAGAACCCCTTGGGGAACTTATGCCTACAGGAAAATGCCATTTGGTTTGATTAATGCCGGAGCAACGTTTCAAAGGGTGATGGATATTGCATTCAGAGGTCTAATCAGCCAATTTGTTGTCATTTACCTTGATGATATAACTATCTTTTCAAAAAACAGGGATGATCACCTAATACATCTTAGGAGGGTTTTTGAACGTTGCAGGAAATATGGGATCTCCCTGAATCCCAAGAAATCCATCTTTGCGGTTACAAAAGGTAAATTATTGGGTTTTGTAGTTTCAAAACAAGGTATCAATATTGACCCTGAACGAACCCAGGCTATATCACAGATTTCTATGCCTTACTCAAAGAAAACTATGCAATCATTTCTAGGGAAAATAAATTTTGTCTCCAGGTTTATTTTTGGGTTCACTAAGATTGTTAGACCCCTTCAAAAAATGATTAAGAAAGATGCTGATTTTAAGTGGTGTGCTAAAGAAAAGCAGTCCTTTCACGATATATTAAAATATATTGCCGAAGCTCCTACCTTAACAAGCCCGGATTTCTCTAGACCATTTATTTTGTACACTTTTGCTTCTGACTCTTCATATGCCGCTGTTTTAACGCAGAAAAATCAGGAAAACAATGAAGCTCCCATTGCTTTTACAAGTTCCAGTTTAAATAGCGTAGAGCTCAATTATCCAGAAGTAGACAAACAAGCATTTGCTATTTTTAAGTCAGTAAAACATTTTTGGCCTTATCTGTTGAAGTCTCATACCAAGGTTATTGTGCCATATTCCGTAGTTAGAAATATTTTGGTGCAAAAGGACCTGGGTGAAAAGTGATCCCATTGGGTCACAACACTTCAGGACTATGACCTAGAAATCAAGCCTTTGAAGATTGTCAGAGGACAGGGACTTTGTAAGTTAGCAGCTGGATCTTCAGACATGTCTGAATCTGATCTGCACTCTTTTTATCATTATTCTCTATTTGAAAGGGAATTTTTTCCAATCTCAGCCCCCTCTAACTCCTGGTATCATGACATTAAGTTCTTTTTATTGCATGGAAATGCTCCTGAACATTTAGACTCGCGTATCAAAAGGGATTTGAGATTAAGATCTACCCCTTATCAGTTGATTGATAACATTCTGTTCAAAAATAATTTTGAAGGTGTCCTCCTTCGTTGTTTAGAAAGAAATGAAGCTGATAGTGTGTTGTCTCAATTACATGCAAGGCCAGCCGGGGGACACTTTGGCAGAGAAACCACTGACATAAAGTACTCAAAGCTGGTTATTACTGGCCTACTTTGTTCCAAGATGCATTTGCCTTTTCTAGGAAATGTCAGGAGTGTCAAAGAGTAGGTGGAAGACTTAAGAAAGCAGCATTACCTCTCCAGCCTATTATCGTTGAAGTCCGATTTCAACAATGGGGTTTGGACATTGTTGGTCCAATCACACTAGCTTCCTCACAGTAGCACAAATACATTCTAATAGCCACCGACTATTTCACTAGATGGGTCAAAGCCATCCCCTTACGAGTGGTTCACTCAGACCAGGTGATATCATTCCTTGACTCTTTTATTGTCACCAGGTTTGGCATTCCCGAATCTTTGATTTTTGACAATGCAACCTATTTTTATTCTGTAAAATTAACTGAATTTGCATTGGAAAAAGGTATAAAATTAAAATATCCAGCTAATTACTATCCTCAAGGTAACATATTAGCCGAATCCTCCAATAAAAATTTAATCGAAATTCTGAAATGCACAGTGGTTAATCATCATAAAAATTGGCACAACGCCTTATCAAATTCCCTGTGGGATGGCAGAGTGACTCCCAAGGCCACCATAGGTAATTCTCCTTTTTTCCTGGTATATGGTAAAGAAGCTATTTTTCCTCCCCATCTATTTTTACCCTCTCTACAGCTCTCCCAGTCAGTGAAAGAGACAACATGTTCTGCCATGGAACATCGGATTAATACTCTGCTTAAACTAGAGGAAGAAAGAGAGTTCGCCAGAAAAAAATTTGACCAACACCAGAAGACAGTGAAACGCTGGTTCGATCACAGAAAATTAGCCAGTAGGGATTTGGAAGTAGGTGACCTAGTTCTGAAATGGGACAAAGAGCACGGAGACAGAGGAAAACATACCAAGTTCCAATGCCTGTGGATGGGATCGTTTATCATTATAGAAAAACTTGGTCCCAACACATTCAAGTTGCAGACGTTGGAGGAAGACATTGAGAACCTTCCGGTAAATGGCCATCTAATCAAAAAACATTTCTGCTGATACCCATTAGGGGAGTATCCTATACATACCTTGTGTGGTTTTCTCGGTTTGTGGAACTTTTTAGTGTGTTCATTTTATTTGTTAGCTTTGAATATCCCCTCACATCTATTTGTTGTTTTATTTGCATAATTTATGAGAGTGATCAATTCATTTAATCTCGGGTTGATGAATTTTCACCGAATCTTTTGGTTGACCTACAAATCATGCATCATGATCCTACTATCCTAAATATTTTCATGCTATTTTACTTCTTGAACAGTGGACGGTTTTTTCGTTTTTCTAAATTTTACCAGAAGCTCCTAGATCATGTAAATATAAATTAATAAGATCAGTCTCCGCAAATATTTTTCCAAAAGGATTAGGGAATTATTTGTCGAGGTTATCTATTTAAGTTGTTTATGCCACCACCTCTCATGAAGAGAATTAGACTTGCCTCCCCATCTGCTAAGATAATCTCATTGGGGATTAAATATAACTACAATCTAGCCATGGTTGGATTTGAATATTTTTAAAATAATCTGGAGAACAGAGGGTCTCATAACGAGCCAGTCTATTCAGGATTATAGGTTTGCATTCAGTAACATTGTCGCTTCCGGTCACCAAGCTGAGACAATGGCCCTTGGACAAAACACTAAGGGATAAAAGGTCTCATCACGAGCTGGTTTATTTACTGTAGTACAAATTGGTGACTGACATGGTTATTAATTGGTTATCAAGCCAGAACTGTGGCCTTCAGAAGTATAATAAATAAATAAATAAAAAATGGCGTTAACATTTCAACCTAACAAGAATTGTCTATCTATAACTGGCAGATGGGATACTGGCATTCTTTGGGCTTTGAAGCAACCCTGTCGAGGCTATGGACGCCTGCTGGCAGTAGGGCTATGCTTGTGGTATTGAGACTTTATTCTTCAAAACCAATCCATCTACTACCTTACTTCATTTGGACTGACTTTTGTGAGAGACTTGATCTTTATCAAATAAATAATTAAAAGTTTAAATTTCTGGTAATTTTTAGAAATGTGAAATCCCTAAATGTGTTTAAGATGTTAAAATATTGAAATCTGTATTATGGTATACATGGGGGATCTAATTTCTTTTTGATTGCATGATTTCAAGTCAAGAAAACAGAGATAACTGTTCCGCCCAGTCAGTCGCCATCTGTTGTGCTCCTACCCAACAACCTTAAAAACAAATTTCATCAAGCAAAATAAAATTTTGTTTGATGAAATATTTGAATTTATATTTTCAACTTACAGAATCGGGAGCTACTGAAACGGTGAAATTCCATTGTTTTTATAACCCTGCGAACCATGGTTAGTTGACAAAATCACTATATTAAAACCATTGTTTTGAATGGGTTTGTGTCTCAAATTAAGGGGTAAAGCATTATGGTTCATATACGTTTCAACTTAACCCGATCATAAGCTTTATTCGAACATTTATCATTTGATATTTTTCTTTTTTTTTAATTGCAAATTTAATATGGTTGTGAAAATTGGGAGGTCGACTATTGCACGTTTTGGCACCTTATCAAAAGGTCCATGTAAATTTTTACCTCCAAGGTTTGTTCTCCAATATTTGAGTTATGCATAATCCAACCATAAGTATTGGATCTCGATCTTCGTAATATGCTTCATACGTCAAATTATATTTTTGCATGTAAGGGTTGGGGTTGATATAATGGGTTATGTCATGTATTTCACGTAATATGTTCGCCATTTTTGAAGGGTGAAATTATTATATAGCGAGGTCGACATTTTAACGCCCAAGGTTCACTCCTTATGGTTGGTTTGATCTGTGTCGTCATCTCAAAATCCGATCCACTTGATGGAAGGATGATATGTCATCATTACACATGTACGAAACTCTGTAACAACATTCAATTTTAGTACGAGTGTAGCGTCATGTCTTCATTCCCATTGAACACCTGTGATTAACTCAATTCGTGGTTGTATGTCGATTACACCGAATAAATTATGGCAAAGTGAGTTTGTTCTGGAGTCTTCGCCCTCTATTGTGATCACCTCTCTGTGTAATCATTCCAATTCACTCATGCCGAGTTTACAAGGTTCCTGTCTGGTTTTACCCATGTCATATTTCCCTTATGAAGGAGTTGGGTTTCCTTGTTTATGGTATTTGCTTAGCTTGCATCCCGGATGTTCTCTCTCCAGCATTCTGCGTGATTGCGATTCGTTTTATCTCCTCTGCGTGCAACTGTGCGCATTCGCACTCGTAGCCATGGCTCCAGTTGTTAGGGTCAAACCTAATAATACTAAACTTCTTGATGAGAATTCGGAGCTCCTAGCCAAGGTAGAAGCAGTCGGGTGGCTTCCATTTTTCCACAAATTCGTAGACTCGAACCCTGAAGTTACTAGGTTGTTTTCCCTCTCGCTGGTTGATGCTAGAGCTAAGGTGGCTGACCTTCAGTTCAGAGTTGATGAGCGCTCAGTTGCTTTGGCCACATGCCTACCTTTAGCAGGTGAAGATTGGTTTAAATCCAACCAGATGAAATCTACTGAATGGAGGAAAATGTTAAAAAACCCCTGCCAGGATGTGTCTTTCAAGGCTGGTGTGTCGCGCAAGTATTTCATCCTGGCGCGACACACCAGCCCTCTCAAGTAACATACCTTTGTTGGACGTCATTCACAGGTATGTTACTTGAGAGGGCTGTCTTTCTTCCGCATATGTTTATCATCTTAGATTGATGACTATTTTTCTCAGCCTGCCTATCAATTTACCCCATTACTTAGTTCAAAGCATGACTAAGATGTCTGCGGCCATCAAGAAAGGGCCTAAGAATATCATCCGGGGTGTTTTCCACCATGGTCTTGTTAGAATGTTGGTGGAGAGGGAACTATCTAAACGAAATCAGACCTGGGACCATTTTCTTGAACAGAATGGCTTCATGGCATTTTTCCATTGCCAATTTGATTACGCAGAGGAGTGTTTAAGGCATCAACATCCTTGTCAAGTCCCAACTCCACCTGCACATAAGCCTATGTCAAACCCTAATGATTTTGTAAACCCTAGCGTCCACGAAGATTCTGTTCTTACTCCTGTGCAAAGTCCTAGCTCTCCCATGTGTTCTAAGCATAGGAGGAAATCTGCAAACCTTTCTCCGGTAACGCCGAACCATAATGATAAACCCTGTGGACAGACGAGAAAGAAGTCAAATGTTAAGGTTACAAGTAGATTTACTAGGAGCATGGTGGCCAAGGCCAATGCTATTAAGTCCTCCGTGAAGAATAATAATGACATAGAAACAGTGGTATTGGATGATGAAGAGAATGGACCTATCCCGCATGATGGCTTTGATATGGATCCTGAGTCTGTCACTCACCCGGTAGAACATGGTCCTTGTATTTCTGATAAGAATCCCCAAATTGACTCTGTGCTCGATCCTCAAATCGAGGGAAAACCTATTGAGGGGAATTTACTTGGTTCATATCGAATTAGTGAAGCAATTCACCCACTATTCGTCAATTTTCTGCTTGACAAGATGCGTCGAATGGAGGTATAAATAACGGAGATGGAAACACACAGTGATTCTATGAAAGGTGAGAATATGAGGTTCCAGGAGAAATCCGATTCAGCTGATAAATGCATATTGTGTCTGAAAAGACAAAAAAACAAGTTAATTCGGAGAGTTCTGAAACTTCAGCATGAGAACCATAAAAATAAGGAAAGAGTTTGTGAGCTGAATGCTTAGGTCACTTTGATGCAGCTTAAAAGTCACTCACGGGCTCCATTTTCTCAAATTTCGGCAACTGGTGTCAACATACAGGTTTTCAATACCCCTACTAGACCATAGCATTTTTGGGATACTCACGTTTTGTCCATGAAAATAATTTCAGGTTTGAAATATGTAAATAGAAGCAACAAAAGATATGAAGTTATTTTTGTTTTCCAGGTATTGTTTTGAGTTAATTAGTGGATTATGTAATTTAGTTTAATTACCCCTGTGTTTTGTCTTAATTCTTACTATTTTTGATGTTTCAAATGATTTGGTTGGTCTTTCAGATGCGTTTTTCTTGGATTTTGGTGATCGCTCATTTTCAGGATGATCTCCAAAGAATTATGAACAAATCAGTTGAAATTGTTTTTAGTTATGGATATGCTGTCTCCCAGGTGTCACTAATTTACTAGTGTCTTCATCATTTTATGAGTTAGCACTATAGGTCGAATCTTTTCATTTTCAGGATATCATAACATATATAGAAAATGACAATTTCATTTGTCATTTTTCTGTTTTGGATGAAATTGGTTAAGATTACGATGATGTAGATTCCTGTTTTCTAGAACTATCTCTATATGAGATTGAATGTATTTAAGGAGACGGGGTTTTTTCACTGAGAGGGGAGGTTGATGATTCATGAAAGGAACTGGGCAAGATCAGGCCACTTTGACATTTCTTTGTAGCTAAGACAATTTCTTGTTAGTAATTACAGCATGCTTTGACTGAAGATATTTATAAGTATATTTGCAGTATTTTTACTATGGAGATGTACTTGTAGTATCATATGATCTTGTTATTTCTTTTCTCAGTCTTTATGTTTTGTTACTTTTCTTTAAAGAAATGTGCAAATGCGTTATGTTAAATTGTCGATCTATGTTGGTTTAACTTGCGAATTTATGTCATATAGTAGATTCTGATGTTATCATTATAATATATGTGATATTCTAGTTCTGTGTGTTGTCTTGTTCCTTTTCATCATTTATTTTGAATGTTTTCAGGATTGTCTGCACAGTATCATTATTTGCAAGTTGATTCCAGGGTTAATATTATCATGCTCCTGATCAGGATAGGATATTTAGGATCTATAAGTGGTAGTTTTTATTTAATTTATAGAAACTACATTGAATCAGATTTTTTACATTTACACTCTGCCAAGGTATCTTTCGATCTTATTATGAATTTACATGTGTTTGTAGTGTAATTTATGTAATTGGTTGAGTTTGTTAATATTTTCTTAACTATTTATTCTTATACTTATAGGTGAATTGGTTTAACTAGATTAATTTTTAGTTATCAGTTGTGTAACATATCAACTAACTTAGTAATTATCTTTAATAGTTTTCTTTGTATATTCATAGGTGTAGTATAGATCTAGTTAACAAACATTAACTTTATTTTTTCCTTTGAGTCTCCTCCTGTAGCTGGGAGTAATTTAAGGGAAGGCAACGGAGCCTTAATCCTGTCAGAGATAGCTATCTAACAACTAAGAGTATCTTTGAAATCTTTTGGATCGGGTTGTCTCTTAGTTGACTATTGTGCCTACACGGCCTGTCAACAGGGTTCAATCCTTGGACAATGCCTACCTCTCGTTTCTTGCCTTTGCTGGAATTTTTTGATAATCTCCAACCCTCTCCTTTTTCCTTCACTAGCTCTAGGAGAGCCACATTTCTCCTCTTTCCTTTGTAAGTTCATTCTTAGTGTCATTTTCCCCTCCTTTCTTTTTTCATACCATTTGCTTGGTAGTGTTAGATTTTTGTCATTCAAGCTACCATTATGATATTAGGATCTTTAACTGAGAGAATAACATGCATAGAAATCAAACAAAAGCGCAACACAAGAGATAAGAGACACAAAGAATTTTCCTTGGGGAAACCATAAAGGAGAAAACCCCGCAACTTCCTTAGAGATAGAATCAGCACCAAAGGTAAAACCAGAAAATAGTAAGATGATCTCCCGACAACAGCAGTCTCTCTCTCTCTCTCACTGAGAGAGCTTCTTCTCTCTCACTCATGCACCCCAATGAGTGATTGTGTGCGTCCTAAATAGAGAGACCCACTCTCTATTTGTATTCTTCTGTTCACTTGGAACCCACTCCATCATGTTGGCCTCACTTAACAATTACTTACTAGAGCCGACATCTCTAGGAGTGTCTACTAACCGTAGTGCCCCACAACTTGTGGGGACTTTGCCTCCCCCAACCAACAAGGAGGTTTATCCTTAACACAATGGTGGGGACTATTGCCCCAATTTACAATGACTCACCTAGGGTCAACTTCACTAGGATAGTCTAACCCTTGACCAATAACTGTGGGGACTTTAACCCTTGACCAATAGGAGGGTTACCTATAATGACTTGACATGAATTTCTCATTATAGAAACTTCACAGAATAAACATCGAGGTATGACATGACTCAAGTGCATTACGATACATCCCGAAATGAACGTCGGGTTATGATAGATAAGAAATACAAGTGAATACATTCCAAAGTTACAATTACATCAACACTCCCTCTTAACTAGGAAGGTATTCTCTCGACACAATTTATCAGTACAAGTCTTCTTCTTTGTATCATCTAGGTCATCGTCAAGTCCTCGTCATCTTCAAGTCATCTTCATCTAGATCTGGATGACCACTTGATCTAGATCATCATCACTAGATATAGATCATCACTCGATCTGGATAATCATCACTAGATCTGGATCATCACTCGATCTAGATCATCATCACTAGATCTGGATCATCATCACTAGATCTGGATCATCACTCGATTTGGATCATAACTGGACATCGTCATTGGATCTGGATCATCACTTGATCTAGATCATCACTAGACATCATCACTGGATCTGGATCATCACTGGACATTGTCACTGGATCTAGATCATCACTCAATCTGGATCATCACTCGATCTGGGTCATCACTGGTGGATCATCATTACTGGATCTATATCCTCACTTGATCTGGATCAGTACCATGGGTTCTATCTCATGATTCTTCTCATGATAGGAAGTTCTACAGTGCCAGCCCTTTTTCATGCTTGTTGTAGGCCTAGCCTCCATGTAGGTCTTCTTTAACGCTTATATCTGACACCAAGTCAGAATGGCCCACCCAACACTTACATCTGACCTACTCGTCAGAAAGGCACGCCCAACGCTCACATCTAATCATGTAGGAACCAATCCTATAATCATATCAGAAAGGCCTAGTACTCACATACAATCATGAGGGAACACATCCCACAAGCCCATCGAAAAGGTTCAGCACTTATATTTAGCCATGCGAGAACACATCCTACAACAATGTTAAAAATGCTTTGCTCTTTCCCCCATGCGGGAACACATCCTACAACCATGATGAAAGAGCTCTGCACTTACATTCACCCATGTGGGAACACATCTTACAACAATGATGAAAAGGATTTGCACTTACATCCACCCATGCGGGAACACATCCTACAACAATGATGGAAGGGCTCTACACTTACATCCACCCATGCGGGAACACATCCTAGAACAATGATGGAAGGGCTTTGCACTTGCATCCACCCATGCGGGAACACATCCTACAACAATTATGAAAGGGCTCTGCACTTACATCCACCCATGCAGGAACACATCCTACAATAATGATGGAAGGGCTTGCACTCATATCTGAACTTGTAGGAACCAATCCTATATTCATATCAAAATGGCCCCCAGTCCTAGACTGAGCTACTTGGTAACTGACTAGGTGCCTCCATTCTCCTAGAGAATGGTATTTGCCCTTACATCTGACCTGCTCGTCGGAATGGCCAACACCCACATCTGACATAGAAGGAAATTACTCCTTTAGCCATGATAGAATGTCTTAGACCTTACATCTGATCAAGAGGGAACACATCCCTCTATCACATCAGAATGGCTTCTCAGTCCTGGACTGAGTTTTGCTGGTAACTGACCAGGCACCTCCATTCCTAGAATGGAAATTGCCCTTACATCTGTCCTACTCAACATAATGGCTATGGATCTCAGCACTCATATCTAACATGGAAGAAACCAATCCTCTCACCATGATAGAATGGCTCATCCCTTACATCTGACCATGGAAGGAACCAATCCTCTCACCATGTCAGAATTGGCTATGGAACTCATCACTTTTCCTTGGAGGAAACCTCTATCTGGAGAACACCAACTTCTCCCTAAAGTACTCCTAGCTAATGGTTTTGTCAATACATCAGCTATCTGTTCCTCCGTCACAACATACTGGAGCTTCACTGCTTCCCTCTACACCATATCCTTGATATAGTGATACTTGATCTCGATATGCTTTGACTTGTCATGGAACACTAGATTCTTTGACAACTTCATGCAACTTTGGTTGTCACAATGTATACAAGTAGCATCCAACTGGAGATCAAATATATCAGACAGTAGCTTCCTCAGCCATACTACCTCACAACTAGCTAAATAAGCTATGACATACTCTGCTTCAACTATACTTAGTGCCACACAGGATTGCTTCCTTCTAAACCAAGAGATCACACCCGATTCCATACTGAAGCAACACCCTAAAGTGCTCTTCCTATCGATGGCACTGTCTACCCAATCTGATTCAACATAACTCTCCAGGTTAATCTTCTAATTTGCATCGTACTTGAGCCCATAATCAACTATACCCTTCAGGTACCTCAGAATATGCTTTGGAGCAATCAAGTGAACATGTCTTGGATCTGTTAGGAACTTGCTCAAGGTGTTCACAGCAAATCAAATATCTAGTCTTGTGTCCATCGGGTACATCAAGGACCCAATCATCTGACGATACATCGTAGCATCAACCAACTCTGATGAAGCATCACTCAATAGCTTCAGGTTTGATTCCATAGGTGTGGCCATAGCCTTGGAGTCCATCATCCAAAATATTTTCATGATCTCTACTGCATACTTCCCTTGTCCAAGGAATATTCCATCCATATTCTGCCACACCTCCATGCCTAGAAAAATAGTACATCGACACATAATAGGTGTTATAGTGGATTTCACCACTCTAGGTGAATGACACTTTGTATGGCCTTCCCCTGTCCCACTGCAGACTCTTTAGACCCCATGGACCATCTTTTGTCCTTTCATGTTTCCTTGATCATCCCTAAAAACATATAAAAAATGATATATGCAGATTTTAACCCGATAACCGCGTACATACGCAGGTTTGACCCCTATAACCACATACATCAGGATGTGTGCATAATCCAAATCCCTTTGGAGTTTTCCTTGACATGGATTCGACTCATTTGACTCCTAGCCTTCCATATGCCTTGAGATCACTCAGATTCGACCTTTCATTATCCCTTTGAAAGCTATATAAGGAACCCCTTGGTATATTGAAGGCATATAGAGAGAATTGAAGCAAAGAAACTATAGTCCATTGTTTCCAGAACTTATACTTGAGTCTGCATCCCTTTGTCCCTTGGAGCACTTTTGTGTTCTTCCCAAGCTTTCCTTTTGCTTGTGAGCTTGCTATCGAGAGATGGAGGATTGAGGTGGTGGAGGCCCAAGTGGGGGATTCAGTTTCTCCAGTTCACAGACGTGCCTTCAGAGGTTGTATCTATCTTGTAATCTCTGATTTATATTAATAGAAATATCTTTTCCTGTCCAATGATGTGTATTTGATTGAATATTTTATCCATGGGAATATGTCAAATGCTTTCACATTATTGATTATATATGATAGAATAGTTCTAACACCATGATATATAGTATGCTTGTATTTTTTACTTGTTGTTGAGGAAGTGCTATATCAATTCAAGATGAAGATTGGAAATCTCAACGGGGATCTACTTCAACCATCCAGAATAAGGTACGAGGCCTGATCCTTTAGTGTAAGACATTTTGTTTCTATTGCATATTCTGTTATGGAGAGAAATTCCATCCGTATTCTACCACACCTCCATGCCTAGAAAAATAGTACATCGACACATAATAGGAGCATCACTGGTCTTCCGCCTTCAACTTTGAAGCAAAGGTTGGAATCTACTTTACTCTTAGTAACACCTAGAGTCATCAATAATCTATCCATCCTATCATACCATGTCAAACCTTAGATTTTCTGTAGTCACTCCCTCTATAGCGAAGCATCATACCCCCTCTGTCTTTTGTACTCTATGTACTAAAACATTCTGTACCGGAGTGCAAGTAGCTTCCTATGCTACTAGTATTCTATGTATCCATATAGTGTATAGAATTTCATCTTCAACCTTGTAGCAAAGTTTAAGATCTTCATCAATCGCATCATGTATGTGTTTCAATTCTTACTGGCTGCAAATGTCTCTTCGTCATCTATGCCTTCTTTTCGTGAGAAGCCTTGTGCTATGAATCTTTCTTTGTATCCCACGATGTTTCCATCTACTGCATGATGGAACTATGAAATTCTCTTTAGGTCTCAATACTGCATCCTAAACATCATTCTTCTTGAACTGGTCTTCTTGGTTACTTATTCATAGCTGGAAGGTTCTACATCAATGATGCCGTTGCATTCGTCATATTATTCTTCATCTTGAACTGTCGTCACTTGTTCTTCGGAACAAGTTTCATCCTTATTTGCTTGTAGGTGATTATGTATGTGATCTTTCCTACAATTCAAATGCATTTGTATGGTTAGAAACATTTCATATTGAATATTCATACTTGGAAAATTCTTATACATAAATATATGATCATGCAACTATTTTAGCCAATACAACATTCATACATATCTCACGGAAACGTTTCTAGATGCCTTCCATCTCTACCAGGACAACATTGAGATTGTGCACTAATCCAATATGTTAGCAAAGAGGTTTCATTCTATATAAGTAGCAATGGAGTGTTGCATAGCACTATGAGCTACTTTTCCATCACATGCATATTAGTAGTATACTGTCATTAATGCAAACATTCTATCATGCATAATACATCAATTGAATATAAACAAATGCATAACAAAAACAATATCATGAAATGACAATTGAATACTTATCTTTATTTGTTTCATGGGTAGACTCCTTCTTGATCCTTCTGCTTCATCATCTTCTTCATTCATGACTTCATCATTTCTTATCCAAGCTCTCAAGATGGATAAGAGGTTCTTCAAGAATCGAGTCGTTCATATTCCTCATCGCTTGAGGGATCTTCTTTCGATGGTGAGAGCTTGTTCTTCAATTGATCCCATCTTCTCTTCTCTTCTTATGATTCAAGCTTCTTCTTCTTCCCAGAGTCTTCTGAAAGTAATCACTTCCTTCTGGCACACATTCCTTGAATGAATGAATCCCATGATCCTGGGAGGCCATTCAAGGTGGACATCACCACTACTGCATTCTTCATTTCTTCTTTAGCTACTACAAGTTGTTCTTTGATTTGAGAGACCCTTGTAAAGTATGACTGCATGGTCTTTTCATTCTAGATCTTCACATTCTTCAACTAGTTTCTTAAGGTCATATTCCAATTTCTATTCTTCCCTTCAAATAGCTTGGTCAAGGAATCAAACATCTTCGGTGTCTTTAAGGAAGACACTTGTAGTACAAGATGATTCATGACTGAATCAGCAATGATCTCCTTGGCCTTGACCAAGTTCTCTTTGTGTAAGGCTTCTAGACTCATCTCCCTCTAGAACTGGAACCTCTATACTCATTGTTGATGTATTTGTAACTTCGGAATGTATTCATCTATGTATCTTATGTCTTGTAACCCGATGTTTATTCTGGGATGTATCTATTATGTAATTGAGTCATGTTGTCATGCCCTAATGTTCCTATCGGGAGGATCAATAATGTAAACAAGTCAGGTCAAGTCATTGTGGGTAACCCTCCTATTGTCTAAGGGTTAAAGTCCTCATAGTTCCGGGGCACTAGGGTTATTACACTCTCCTAGTAGAGTCGGCCCTAGTAGGGTTTTAGTCATGCTGGGATTAGTATAAATAGAGAACTGGAGTATCTATTTAACACACAACTCATACACACTCAAGTCTAGCACATAGTTGAGGAAGGAGAAGACACTAGGGCTAGATAAGAAGAAGGTTACTGCTATCGGGAGATCACTTACTATATTGGGATTTTCTATTTTGGTGTTGATTCTATCTCTGAGGAAGTTTTGGGGTTTTCTCCATTTATGGTTTCCCCAAGGAAAAACACTGTGTTCATTATCTCTTGTGTTTGATTGCTGTGCTTGTTATTCTCTCAGTTAAAGATCCTAATAATGCTAGCTTAATGTTGAAAAACTAACATGGTATCAGAGCTAACCTGAGAAGAAGACACTATGAAACTACGGGAACTAGGGATTCCTAGTTTTTGGATATTCCTCCATAGATTTTCAGAAAAAGTAAGGTGGAATAACTCTCCTCCTTAGGGCACATCTTTTTGTCGAAGCAGAATCCAATTCTGAGGTTTTTCAGTTTTGGACCTGACACTACTGCTAGAAATTAGGGATTTTCACATAAGAGGAATTTTTTAGTGAGCCTAGACCCAGATTGATCTCCTCCCCAAAATCGAAGTTAGGGATAAATTTCAAGGCATTTCAGTGGATAGAACTCTAGAAAAGCAAAGCCCTAATTTGCTCATGATCCAGCACTGTAGGATTTCAGCTCCAAATCCAGATCTGACATCTTGACCTGGTAAGATATAAATCTTTTGCATTTCCATTTGAGTTTCTTAGTTAAGATGTCTCATCATACCAAGATTGATGAAAAGCTTAAGGGATCTGATAACTTCTGAGCCTAGAAGTATAGGATCTCCCTAGTCCTGGAAGAAAATGAGTTGGAATCCTACATCCATGAGGAGGTTCCAGTTCCAGAGGGAGATGAGGCTAAGGCCTTGCATAAGAAGAAGTTGGTTATGGAAAAGAGGATAATTGTTGTTTCTATTAAGGATCACCTTATCCCATAGGTGTCCTCCCTCAAAACACCTAAAGCTATGTTTGATGCCCTAACCAAATTGTTTGAAGGGAAGAACATAAACTGGAAGATGACTCTAAGGAATCAACTGAAGAATGTGAAGATTTAGAATGCAGAGACCATCCAGTCTTACTTCAAAATGGTTTCTCATATCAAGGAACAATTAGAAGCAATAGATGAAGAAGTGGAGAATGCAGAAATTGTGATGACCACCTTGAATGGTCTCCCTAGGACATGGGACTCTTTCATTCAAGGGATATATGCTAGAAAGAAGTTAGTCAAGTTCAACAGACTGTGGGAAGAATGTTTTCAAGAAGAAGCTCGAATAGAAGCTTGAGAAGAGAATATGGGAAGTGAAGATCAAGATCTCACAGTACAATCCAAGAAACCCAGATCCAGCCATCACAGAAGTAAGTACTCTCATCACAGGAATAAATCTAGAAATCCTAGAGATAGGTCTAAGTTTATTTTCTATACATGTGATGAAAAAGGACACTTTTCTAGAGATTGTCCTAAGAACAAAATTATCTCTCACAAGAAGAAGGGAAGCAAGAGAATACATCATGCTCTTGCTACAGAGGATGATGAACCTTCATCGAAGAGAACCAAATATGAAAGTGAAGATTCTTCAAGTGAGGATGAATATGTTTTGATATCCTCTCTCAAGGGAAACATTACTCATGGAAGTGATGATTGGCTTATTGATAGTGGGGCCTCCAAACATATGACTGGATTCAAGGAATCCTTTGTGAAACTTTCAAAACATGAATCACCTCACAAGGTGAAGCTAGGAGATGACTACCAATATCCAATAAAGGGTAGTGTGGAATATTCCTATAAGCTAGACTCTGGAAAGTCTATCACAATGAAGGAAGTATTGTTTGTGCCAAGACTCAAGAATAACCTTCTCTCCATATCATCATTGGATGCAAAAGGAATGAGGGTTGCATTCATAGATGGTCAAGTCATCATGTGACCAAGAGGAAAGACTATCAATGATGCAGTGGTGATTGGAGAACAAGAAGGAGGTTTGTACAAATTTAAGGGCCATCCAGAACAAGCCTTGTTACATGACATAGTAAGGCCAAGTTAACTTTGGCACAGAAGGATTGCACATGTGCATTATAGAGCACTACCTCTTGCAAGCAAAGTTGTTGAATATCTTCCAGAAATACAAGCAAAACATGACGGGTTCTACAAAGGATGTGCGAAAGGGAAGAACACAAAGAAGACATTTCCAAGTAGAAAAAGCAAAGCAAAAGGAATCTTGGAAATCATCCATTCCGATGTATGTGGTCCTATGTCATAAATCTCACTAAGCGGGTATGCATATTATGTTTCTTTTATTGATGATTTTTATAGGAATACATGGGTTTACTTCATGAAGAACAAAGATGAAGTATTCATCAAGTTCAAGGAATTCAAAGCCTTTATTGAGAATCACACTGAAAAGAATATCAAGACCTTTTTATCAGATAATGGCAGAGAATTCATATCGAATGAATTCAAAGAGCTATGTAAAGAATCAGGGATTAAGAGAGAGTTGTCCACTCCTTATAATCCACAACAGAATGGGATTGCAGAATAGAAGAACATAACTATCATGGAAGCTGCAAGAGCTATGCTTCATGATCAAGATCTTCCTATGCATCTTTGGGTTGAAGCTACCAGAACAGCGGTATATGTATAGAACCGTACTCCACATAGAGTACTCAAGAACAAGACTCCTGAAGAATTCTTCTTCGGCAAGAAACCAGAAGTCAGCCATCTTAGAATATTTGGCTGTCATGTGTACATACACATTCCAATAATAAAAAAGAACAAAATTAGATCCTTCAAGAAAGAAGGGTATATTTGTGGGACACTCTGAAAGCTCGAAGGCTTACAGAATCTATTTCCCAGGATACAAGAAGATTGACATCAGAAAGGATGTGACATTTGATGAAGACATAGCATACAACAAATCCAGAAAGAGGCCTACTGAAGAACCTGATGAAGCAGAAGCACCCAGAATTCATGATACAACCATGAATGAAGAAACTTAAGAAGAATATCGAGAATATGATGAACCACAAAGACCTGTAGATCCACCTCTAGAGAAAAATCCTCATAAGAGGAAACATTCTTGGGCACGTGAAATTATCTAAGGTGTGGAAAGGTATGGGGCTCCAGAAGAGAATCACAAAGAAAGAAAGAGGACCAGATCCTGCTTCGAGTATGTAGCCTTACTATGTGATTTCATTGATAAAGAACCTTCCAGTTATGAAGAAGCGGTAGAACAGAAAGAATGGAAGGATGCTATGATCGAAGAGTACCAATCGATCATGAAGAATGATGTTTGGGATGTTTTCCCAAGATCAGAAGGGAATTCAGTTGTAACTTTCAAATGGATCTACAAGATCAAGCATGCTGCAGATGGTAGCATTGAAAAATATAAGGCAATATTTGTGGCTCAGGGTTTCTCTCAGAAAGAAGGAATAGACTATGAAGAAACCTTTGCACATTTAGCTAGATACACTTCCATCAGATCAATACTTGCTTTGGCTGCAGTAATGAAATGGAAGATACACTAGATGGATGTCAAGACTACCTTCTTGAATGGTGTAGTGGAAGAGGAAGTGTATGTAGAACAACCACTCGGCTTTGAGACACATGACAAAGAGTCTCATGTATGCAGATTGAAGAAAGCCTTGTAGGGTTTGAAACAGGAACCCAAGACTTTGTATGATAGAATTGATAGCTTTCTATCCAGTTTGGGATTTACCAAAAGTAAAGCAGATTCCAACCTTTACTACAAGGTTGAAGATGGAAACCTAGTGATGCTTCTACTATATGTAGATGATCTATTTGTGATAGGTATGGATGGGTTGATTGCTGATACAAAGAGAAAGCTTGTTGCCGAGTTAAAAATGAATGACTTGGGTATGATGCATTATTTTCTAGGTATGGAGGTGTGGCAGAGTGCAGATGGAATCTTCCTTGGACAAGAGAAGTATGTAGTAGAGATACTGAAGAGGTTTGGGATGATGCACTGCAAGGATATGGACAAACCTATGGCATTGAGCCTGAAGCTATTGAGTGATGCTTCATCAAAGATGGTTGATGCTATGATGTATCGTCAGATGATTGGGTCCTTGATGTACCTGATGAACACGAGACCAGACATTTGCTTTGCTGTGAACACCTTGGGCCAGTTCTTGACAGATTCAAGAAATGTTCACTTGATTGCTGCAAAGCATATTCTGAGGTACCTGAGGGGTATAGTTGATTATGGTTCAAGTACAATGTGAATCAAAAAATTAACCTAGAGGGTTATGTTGATTTAGATTGGGTAGGTAGTGCCATCGATAGGAAGAGTACTTTAGGATGTTGCTTCAGTATGGGACCAAGTGTGACCTCTTCGTTTAGTAGGAAGCAATCCTATGTGGCACTGAGTACTGATGAAGCAGAGTATGTCGTAGCTTGTTCAACTAGTTGTGAGGTAGTATGGCTAAGGAAACTACTGTCTGATTTATTTGATCTCCAGTTGGATGCTACTTGTATACATTGTGACAACCAGAGTTGCATGAAGTTGTCATACAATCCAGTATTCCATGACAAGTCCAAGCATATCGAGATCAAGTATCACTATATCAAGGATATGGTGCAAAGGGGAGTAGTGAAGCTCCAGTATGTTGCAACGAAGGAACAGATAGCTAATGTATTGATGAATCCATTGGCTAGGATGAAGTTCGAGTACTTCAAGGAGAAGCTTGGTGTTCTCTAGATCGAGGTTTTCTCTAAGGGAAAGTGATGAGGCCCATATCCATTCTGACATGGTGAGAGGATTGGTTCCTTCCATGGTCAGATGTAAGGGCTGAGCCATTCTATCATGGTCAGAGGATTTAGGTTCCTTCCATGTAAGATATGAGTGTTGGTCATTCTATCGAGTAGGACATATGTAAGGGCAACTGCCATTCTGGTAATGGAGGAACCTCGTCGGTTACCAAGAAAACTCAGTATAGGACTAAGAAGCCATTCTAATGTGATAGAGGGGCATGTTCCCACTTGATCAGATGTAAGGGCTGAACCATTCTGTCATGTCTAAAGGATTAAGTTCCTCCCATGTCAAATGTGAGTGTTGGCCATTCTATCGAGTAGGACAGATGTAAGGGTAACTGCCATTCTAGGAATGGAGGCACCTGGTCAGTTACCAGGTAGCTCAGTCTGGGACTGGGGGCCATTATGATGTGATGATAGGATTAGTTTTTACATGATCATATGTGAGTGCATGCCCTTTCGATGTGATGTGTTTACACATGGTTGAATGTAAGTGCAGAGCATTTATGAGAACATGAGGTCGGATATAAGTGCTGAGCCATTCTGGCGCGATGTTTTTACACATGGTCAGATGTGAGTGTTGTGCCTTTCTGACAAGATGAGGTTAGATGTAAGTGCATTTCCTTTCTAATAAGATGGGGTCAGATTTAAGTGCATATCATTTTCGATGTGATTTGCTTACACATGATTGGATATAAGTGCTGAGCCTTTCTAACAAGATGAGGTTAGATGTGAGTGCTGGGCCTTTTTTACGGGATGCGGTCATATGTGAGTGCTTGGCATGCCTTTTTGACAAGATGTGGTCAGATGTAAGAGCTGGGTGGGCCATTCTGACTTAAGTGTCAGATATAAGCACTTATGAAGACCTACATGAAGGGTAGGCCTATAGGATTGACTCTGTAGAACTTCCTGTGATGAGAAGAATCGAGATAGCACCATTATGAGATAGCAGATGATGATCCAGACTTGATGATGATCCAGATCAAGTGATCTAGATGAGATGATACAGACTTGATGATGATCCAGATCAAGTGACGATCCAGTTGTGATGATGATCTAGATCAAGTGATTCAGATGTGATGATGATCTAGACTTGATGATGATCCAGATCGAGTGATGATCCAGCAATGATGAGCCCATAGTTATTATGATGTAGATCCCATGATGAAGAAGACTTCAAGAAGAATATGACTTGAAGACTTAGAAGACTCAAAGACAAATAATACTTGAAGACAAAGAAGACCTAAAGAATAAAGAAGACTTGAAGATGACGAGATGATCCAGTTGATGCAGAGAAGAAGACCAATGATAAAAATTGTGTCGAAAGAATACCTTCCTAGTTAAGAGGGAGTGTTGATGTATTTTTAACTTTGAAATGTACTCATATATGTATCTTATGTATTGTAACCAGATGTTTATTCCAGGATGTATCTATTATGTAATTGAGTCATGTTGTCATGCCCCAATGTTTCAATCGGGAGGATCAATAATGTAAACAAGTCAGATCAAGTCATTTTGGGTAACCCTCCGATTTTCTAAGGGTTAAATTCCTCGCAGTTCCGGGGCACTAGGGTTATTAGACTCTCCTAATAGAGGTCAGCCCTAGTAGGGTTTTAGTCATGCAGGAATTAGTATAAATAGAGAAATGGAGTCTCTATTTAACACACAACTCATACACACTCAAGTGTAGCACACAGTTGAGGAAGGAGAAGACACTAGGGCTAGATAAGAAGAAGGTTACTATTGTTGAAGGATCACTTAATGTATTGGGCTTTTATATTTTGGTGTTGATTCTATCTCTGATGAATTTGTGGGGTTTTCTCCATTTATGGTTTCCCCAAGGAAAAACATTGTGTTCATTGTCTCTTTTGTTTGATTGTTGTGCTTGTTATTCTCTCAGTTAAAGATCCTAATAATGCTAGCTTAATGTTGAAAAACTAACACTCATGTAGGTGTCCAATCCATTTTCTTTAGAGAGATCATATACTTCCAGGATTGGAAGTTGTCAACTTCCCCAAGATTGTCATCAAGCTAATGTGATAGATCACTTTGAAATGAGAACCTCAAATGAAAATAGCGAAAGATTAGATCTTATCGTTTTGAGGAGTCCATCCTAGTTCTAGAGCTGGTTGATCTAGGGTTTGTCACAAAAACCCTAATTTTCAAAACTTGGAATCTTCTAGATATGATTGCATAGAAATATATATCTCTTCAAATAGGTCTTTCAAATGTACTCCTTTTCTGAAAACAGTGGAGGGAAGTTCCCGGAACAGGAAGCCCCAGGTTTCCACTTTCTTCTACAAAAATTCTTGTTACTATTTTTGCTACTCCTCTATGTCTAAAATTTCACACTAAGGTATCCTCACATGTCCCTGTTCCAACACCATATGTTTCATTAGAATTGGTTTCACCAATTGGGAATTATGGTCCTTTTCCCAATGTGACCTGTTACAAGACTGTTCAGAATAGTGACATTGTATGGACTGTCACGTGTCATTGGTTCATCTTCCGAGTCTAAATATTAGACCACAGAAAGTACAATCCATGAAATTTTTGGAATAGCTTCAGAAATCTCATTTGGACCTGTGTAGCTCAAGATATAGCAATTCGCCCCAGGTGTCCTGTTTAGGGATGAATTCTGGAAGAGGCTGGAACCCTAACTTGGAGGGATCATATCTCCAAGCATATAGCGAATCTAAGACTGAATTTTGGATACAGTGTAAATCAGGATTTTATATTCATCCTCTACAATTTTCAGCTCTTGAAACTTTTTCAATATCAGAAGATAGCGAATGTACGAAAACTTAGCAGTTTTTGGTATTTAGGGTTTTTCTAGCTCGAGGTCAAACTAGGGTTTGACTTTCTTGGAGTTTCACCCAACCAAAAAAAACTTGATCTAGGTATCTAAAATTTGGTTTTTATGAGGATATCAATCCTATGCCATGCTCACTCAAAAATTCTTGTTCTGTAGAAAGCCCTAATTTCTGCACCAAAAACTGAAAATGCTCGGAATCGAATTCTGCTTTGACAAAAAGATGTTCCGTTCAATGGAGAGTCAGCCTAGCATACTTTTGCTAATGGATTGTGGAGAGAGACCCAAAAAGTAAGAATACCTAGCTTCTACAGCTACACAATGTCTTCTTCTCAGGTTATCTCCGATACCATGTTATATTTTTGTCATTCAAGCTACCAATATGATCTTAGGATCTTTAACTGAGAGAATAACATGCACAGCAACAAAACACAAGCACAACACAAGATATAAGAGACACAAAGAATTTTCCTTATGGAAACCATAAAGGAGAAAACCCTACAAATTCCTCAGAGATAGAATCAGCACCAAAGGTAAAACTGGAAAATAGTAAGATGATCTCCTGACAACAACAGTCTCTCTCTCACACACTGAGAGAGATTCTCCTCTCTCACTCATGCACCCCAATGAGTGAGTGTGTGTGTCCTAAATAGAGAGACTCACTCTCTATTTATATCCTTTCATTCACTTGGAACCCACTCCATCATGTTGGCCTCACTTAACAATTACTTACTAGAGACAACATCTCTAGGAGTGTCTAATAACCCTAGTGCCCCACAACTTGTGGGGGATTTTCCTTCTCCAACCAACAAGGAGGTTTATCCTTAACAAAATGGTGGGGACTATTTCCTCAAGTTATAATGACTCACCTAGGGTTAACTTCACTAGGATAGTCTAATAACCCTAGGGCCCCGCAACTGTGGGGACTTTAACCCTTAACCAATAGGAGGGTTACCCACAATGACTTGACATGACTTTCTCATTATAGAAACTTCCTGGAATAAACATCGGGGTATGGCATGACTCAAGTACATTACAATACATCCCGGAATGGGCATCGGGTTACAATAAATAAGAAATACAAGTGAATACATTTCGAAGTTACAATTACATCAATAGGTAGCTCCATTTTTCTACGAATCATTGTCCCTATTCCACACACGGTTAACCAAACTAACAAACAATTGTGATGCAGGTACATGGGTTTGTTTGGAATTGAGATTACGATCCTCTAGATGCATCAATGGTATTTATATCATTAACAACATTGGTATGAAAAATAAATGTACTGCTCTTCACATCTCATGTATTTCATTATTTGATCACATGTATAATAGACTTAGGTGTTATTATTCAATTGTAACAGGGATTACAATCACGTATATTTTTCAAAAAGGTTAAGTAACCTGTGTAGGCTAAATTGGATACCTATATCCCTTAATAAACTGAAATACCTTAGGTATCACATTCCCTTCCTTGTATTGTTCCTTATCACTTTGTCTCTTCTAAGGTTTCTTGATTGTATACTTAGCTCGATTTCACGTCAGTAATCTCGTTTGCTTTAGTTTATATGTAACTCTATATTTGATCTCATCCCTAGTGGCTTCCTCGCTCTAGGTTGTCATTTTGGGTAGGGCCCAACTCGAGATGACATCTTTCTAGATTGAACAGGTCACCACTCCGCTTTCTTTTTTTCACTTCTATAAGGTACCTATGTTCATTATCACATTCTGTATACTGTGGCTATGGGATTGATACATCGATGATAGATGCCTATTGTATGTTTCCTTTGCTAAAATTCTATGATAATATTCAAGTCCCTCATTTTTCATTCTTTATCTCTAGTGCTACAACATTTGGCTTCTTTCCCATGTTAGTTTTTCCATAGTGTCTTCTTCACCTCTTTCATTTTTGTATCCTCACACTTCCTTTGTATCTCTCTTTTCGTGGGAGGATTCATCCCTATACCATAGGGCATTTAGAGAAACAACTAACATTTTTTATGGAGGTACATGGCCTGTTTTGGCATCGAGATTATGATCCTCCACTTGCATCAATGCAATTTTCATCATTATCTGGTTCAGTTTCTAAAGTAAAGGTACTCCTTCTCACATCTCATGTTTCATTGTTTGATCACATTTATAATAGACTTTGTAGTTATTATGGTATTGTATTAGGGATTAGGAAGTCTATTTTTCAAGAAGGTTTAGTAACATGCGTAGACTTTTCCAATTGGAGTTAGAATCTATAGGATACTTTTGTAAATGCTTGACTTAATCCATTTGGGTTCAAAATTTAAAACAACACTTTCCCATGTAACCTCCTTCTATTTTTACCTCTTTTCATCTGCAATGCTTATCTTAATAACCATATGAATGTGAACTATGTAATTAACGATGGTTAGATCACCTTTTTCTTGTTAATTGGTGGCTAACGTTCTAATATCGGATAAGGAGTAATTGAATAATTGGTGATACCCTGATCTTCGCCATTACAAGAAACTCTATATTTAATCTCATCCCCAGATATTGGCACACTCTAGGTCATTGGCTCAAGCAGGGCCTGACTCGAGTTGACCTCATTCTAGATCAAACAACTCATTGCTTGATTTTGTCCTTTTCAATTCTATGAATTGCAATTTTTGTTATCACATTCCATAGACTTTAGCTATGGGGTTGATCCTTCGACAATTCATGCCTCTCATTTCTTTCCTTTGTTAGATTTTTTGGATAATATCCAACTCTCTCCTTTTTCCTTTTCTAGTTCAATGATTGCCACATTTCTCATCATTCCTCTATCATTTCTTCCATAGTGTATTTTTCTGATCCTCCCTTTTTCTCCTCCTCGCTTTTTCCATCCCCGCATTTGCTTGGTACATCCCTTTCTCTACGAGTGGTTTTCTATATTCCACACATGCTTGACCAAACTAACTACAATTTGTGATGTAGCTACACGGGTTGGATTGGCATTAAAATTGCGATCCTCCAGATGCATCAATGATATTACTTATCATCAACAATGTTGGTTTGAAAAATAAAGGTACACTTGTCACATCTCATGTATTTCATTTTTTGATCAAATGTATAATAGACTTAGGCTTTATTACTCAATTGTAACACGGATTAGTGTCATGTCTCTTTTTAAAAGAGGTTTAGTAACCTGTGTAGGCTGATTTGGAGAACTTGATCCCATAATAAAGTGAAAACAATTAGGTACCAAATTCCCTTCCATCTATTTTTTTTCTCACTTCATCTCTTCTAAGGTTTTTTGATTGTATACTTAGCTCAATTTCACGCTAGTAATCCACTTCGCTTCAGTATTATATGTAACTCTATTTTTTATCTTATCCCTACTACCTAACTCGCTTTAGGTCGTCTTTGATGACATCTTTTAAGATCGAATAGGTCATCACTATGCTTCCTTGTTTTCACTTCTATAGGGTACATATCTTCATTATCACATCCTGTAGATTGTAGCTATGGTATCGATACCTCGATAATTCCTACCTATTCTCTTCTTCCTTTGCTAGAAGTTTATGATAATCTTCAAGTCCCTCCTTTTGCGTGCTTTAGCTAGTGCACTACCACATTTTGCTTCTTTCCCATGTTAGTTCTTCCATAGTGTCTTCTTCACCTTTTTCATTTTTGTATCCTTGCACTTTCTTTGTAGCTTGCTTTTTGTGGGAGGATTCATCCCTATTACACACGATATTTTGAAAAACAACTAACATTTTTGATGCAGGTACATGGATTGGTTTGGAAATGATATTATGATCCTCCACCACCATCAATGCAATTTTCATTGTTATCAGGTTCGGTTTCAAAACTAAAGGTAATCCTTCTCATATCTCGTGTATTTTATTGTTTGATCGCATTTACAATAGACTTAGTAGTTATTATGGTATTGTATTAGGGATTAGGATCAATTCTCTTTTTCAAGAAGGTTTAGTAACATGTGTAGACTTGTCCAACTGGAGTTAGAGTCCATAAGATACTTTTGGAAGTGGTTGAATTTAGCCATCTGGGTTCAACACTTAAAAATACACTGTCCCATGTGACCCCCTTCCATATTCACCTCTTTTAATCCACAAAACATAGCTTAATAACCAAGTGAAAGTGAACTCTGTAATTAATGATTGTTAGATCAACTTTTGCTTGTTAATTGGTGGATAAAGCTCTACTATTGGCTAAAAAGTAATTGCATAATCGATGAACCCCTTCTCTTCACTATTACAGGCAACTCTATCTTTGATCGTATCCCCAGTGATTGGCTCACTCTAGGTCGTTGTCTCGGGTAGGTCCCGACTCAAGATGACCTATTTCTAGATCAAACAATTCATTGCTTGAGTTCGTCCTTTTCACTTATATAGATATTTATTTTCATTATTGCAGTCCATAGACTTCGGATATGGGGTCAATCCTTCGACAATGCCTACCTCTCATTTCTCTCGTTTGCTAGAATTTTTTGACAATCTCCAACTCTCTCCTACTTCCTTCACTACCTGTAGGAGTGCCACATTTCACCTCTTTCCTCTATAAGTTCTTCTGTAGTGTCTTTTTCCCCTCCTCTCTTTTTCCATAACCACTTTTTCTTGGTAGCTCCATTTTTCTACAAGTCATTGTCCCTATTCCACACACAGTTGACCAAAATAACATTTGTGATGCAAATACATGGGTTGGTTTGGATTTGAGATTATGATCCTCTAGATGCATCAATGGTATTTATATCATTAACAACGCTGGTTTTAAAAATAAAGGTACTCCTCTTCACATCTCATATATTTCATTATTTGATCACATGTATAATAGACTTAGGTTTTATTATTCAATTGTAACAAGGATTACAATCAGGTCTCTTTTTCAAAAAGGTTTAGTAACATGTGTAGGCTAAATTAGAGACCTAGATCCCTTAATAAACTGAAATACCTTAGGTGTCAAATTCCCTTCCTTGTATTTTTCCTTCTTACTTTGTCTCTTCTAAGGTTTCTTGATTGTATACTCAGCTTTATTTCATTTCGGTAATCCCATTCCCTTCAGTTTATATGTAACTCTATATTTGATCTCATCCCTAGTGGCTTCTTTGCTATAGGTTTTCATTTTGGGTAGGGCCCGACTCGAGATGACATATTTCTAGATTGCACTGGTCATCACTCTGCTTTCTTGTTTTCACTTATATAAGGTACCTATATTCATTATCACATTCTTTATATTGCAGCTATGGGATCGATACATCGATAATGGTTTCCTATTGTATTTTTCCTTTGCTAAAATTCTACGATCATCTTCAAGTCCCTCCTTTTGTGTTCTTTATCTCTAACACTACCACATTTGGATTATTTCCCATGTTAGTTTTTCCATAGTGTCTTCTTCACCTCTTTCATTCTTGTATCCTCACACTCACTTTGTAGATCAATTTTTGTGGGAGGATTAGTCCCTATACCATACGATATTTAGAGAAACAACTAATATTTTTATGCAGGTAGATGGCCTAGTTTGGTATTTAGATTATGATCCTCCACTTGCATCAACGCAATTTTCATCGTTATCTGGTTTGGTTTCAAAAGTAAAGGTACTCCTTCTCACACATAATGTATTACATTATTTGATGACATTTATAATAGACTTAGTAGTTATTATGTTATTGTATCAGGGATTAGGGTGTCTCTTATTCAAGAAGGTTTAGTAACATGTGTAGACTTGTCCAATTGGAGTTAGAATCTATAGGATAATTTTAGAAGTTCTTGACTTAAGCCATCTGGGTTCAACACTTGAAACAACACTTTACCATGTGACCTCCTTCCATTTTAATGTCTTTTAATCTAAAAATCTTAGCTTGATAACCATATGAAAGTGAACTCTGTAATTAACAATTCTTAGATTGCCTTTTGCTTGTTAATTAGTGGCTAGAATCCTACTATCGAATAAGGATTAATTGAATAATTGATGATCCCATGCTCTTCACTATTACAGGTAACTCTATCTTTGATCTCATCCCCAAATATTGGATCACTCTGGGTCATTGGCTTGGGCAGGGCCTGACTCGAGCTGACCTCTTTCTAGATCGAACAAGTCATTGCTCGATTTTGTCCTTTTCACTTCTATGAATGCCAGTTTTTGTTATCACATTCTGTAGAATTCATCTATGGGGTTGATGCTTCGACAATGCCTACCTCTTGTCTCTTTCCTTTGCTAGAATTTTCATATAATCTCCAACTCTCTCCTTTTTCCTTCACTAGCTCTAGCACTGCCTGATTTTTCCTCTTTCCTGGATCTATTCTTTTGTAGTGTATTTTTCTCCTCATCATTTATTCATCCCTGTATTTGCTTGGTAGTTCCCTTTTTCTACGATTCATTGTCCCTATTCCGCACACACTTGACCAAACTAAATAACATTTGTGATGCAGGTACATGGGTGGATTTGGCATTGAGATTCCGATCCTACACATGCATCAATGGGATTTATGTCATTAACATTGTTGGTTTAAAAATTAAATATACTCCTATTCACAACTCATCTATTTCATTATTTGATAACATGTATAATAGACTTAGGTGTTATTATTACACTGTAATAGAGATTAGTATCATGTCTCCTTTTCAAAATAGTTTAGTAACATGTAAAGGCTAATTTGCAGACCTTGGTCCCTTAATAAACTAAAAAATATTAGCTATGAAATTCCCTCCCATCTATTTTTTCTCCTCAGATTGTCTCCTCTAAGGTTTCTTGATTGTATACTCAACTCGATTTCACATTGGCAATCCCCTTTACTTCAGTCTTATATGTAACTCTATATTTGATCTCATACCTTGTGGCTTCCTCACTCTAGGTCATTGTCTCTAGTAGGGCCCGACTTGAAATGACCCTTTTCTAGATCGAACAAGTCATAACTCCACTTCCTCGTCTTCACTTCTATAGGGTACCTATGTTTGTTATCGCATCCCGTAGACTTCAGCTATGGGATAGATACCTCGATAATGCCTACATATTCTGCTTTTCCTTTGCTAGAATTGTACGATAATATTCAAGTCCCTCCTTTTGCATTCTTTATCTCTAGCACTACCACATTTTGCTTCTTTCCTATGTCATCTCTTCCATAGTTTATTCTTCACCTATTTCATTTGTGTATCCTCGCACTTGCTTTGTAGCTTGACTTTTGTAGGAGGATTTGTCCCTATTCGACATGGTATTTAGAGAAAAACTAATTTTTTTTACGCAGGTAGAAGGCTTGGTTTGGCATTGATATTACAATCCTCTACATGCATAAACATGATTTTCATCATTATTTGGTTCGGTTTCAAAAGTAAAGGTACTCCTTCTCACATCTTTATGTATTTCATTGTTTGATCACATTTATAATAGACTTAGTAGTTATTATGGTAATATATCAAGGATTAGGATCAAGTCTCTTTTTCAAGAAGGTTTAGTAATATGTTTATAATTTTCCAATCAAAGTTAGAATATATAGGATACTTTTGGAAGTGGTTGACATTATCCATTTGGGTTCAACACTTAAAACAACACTTTTCCATGTGACCACCTTCCAGATTCACCTATTTCCATCTGCAAACCTTAGCATAGTAACCATATGAAAGTGAACTCTATAATTAATGATTGGTAGATCAAATTTTTCTTGTTAATTGGTTTCTAAAGTTCTACTCATGTATTTCATTATTTGATCACATGTATAATAGACTTAGGTGTTATTATTTCACTGTAACAAGGATTAGTATCATGTCTCTTTTTCAAAAAGGTTTAGTAACTTGTGAAGGCTAATTTCTAGACCTAGGTCCATTAATAAATTGAAAATTCTTAGCTATTAAATTCCCTTCCATCTATTTTTTCTCCTCACTTTGTCTCATCTAAGGTTTCTTAATTGTGTACTCAACTCGATTTATGGTCGACAATCCCCTTTGCTTTAGTATTATATGTAACTAGTCTATCTTTGATTCCATACCTTGTGGATGCCTCGCTATAGGATGTTGTCTTGGGTAGGTGCCTTCTCTTCACTATTACAGGTAAATCTATCTAGGATCTTATCCCTAGTGATTGGCTCACTCTAGGTTGCTGGATAGGGTAGGGCCAGACTCGAGAGGGTAGGTCTTGACTCGAGATAACCTATTTATAAATTGAAAAATTTATTGCTTGAATTCATCATTTTTAGTTCTATACATAGCTATTTTCGTTATCGCATTCTGCAGACTTCAACTATAGGGTCGATCCTTTGACATGCCTGCCTCTCGTCTCTTGTCTTTGCTGAAATTTTTGGATAATATTCAACTCTGTCATTTTTCCTTCACTAGATTTAGGATGACCACATTTCTCCTATTTCCCCTGTTAGTTATTTCATAGTTTATTTTTCTCCTCCTCACTTTTTCCATCCATGCATTTTCCTAGTAGCTCCCGTTTTCTACAAGTCTTTGTCCCTATTTCACACGCGCTTCACCAAACCTACTAAAATTTGTGATGCAGGTACATGGTTTTGTTTAGCATTAATATTACGATCCTCCACATGCATCAATGGGATTTATATCATTTACATTGTGGGTTTGAAAAGTAAAGGTACTCCTCTTCACATCTCATGTATTTCATTATTTGATCACATGTATAATATACTTAGGTGTTATTATTTCACTATAGCGAGGATTAGTATCATGTGTCTTTTTCAACAAGGTTTAGTAACATCTGTAGGCTAATTTGTATACCTAGGTCCCTTAATAAACCAAAAAACCTTAGATATGAGATTCCCTTCCATCTATTTTTTCTCCTCATTTTGTCTCATCTAAGTTTTCTTTATTGTATACTCAACTCAATTTCACATCAGAAATTCCCTTCGATTCAGTCTTATATGTAACTCTATCTTTAATGTCATACCTTCTGGATGCGTCGATCTAGGTTGTTGTCTCGGGTAGGGTCTGACTCGAGATGACTCTTTTCTAGATCGAAAAATTCATCAATCTGCTTCCTCGTTTTCACTTCTAAAGGGTACCTATCTTTGTTATAGCATCCTCTAGACTGCAACTATGGGATAGATACCTCGATAATGCCTACATATCCTCATTTTCCTTTGCTAGAATTGTACGATAATTTTCAAGTACCTCCTTTTTTGTTCTTTAGCTCTAGCACTACCACATTTTTCTTCTTTCCCATGTTAGTTCTTCCATAGTGTCTTCTTCATCTCTTTCATTTTTGTATCCTCGCACTTGATTTGTAGCTTGATTTTTTTGGGAGGATTCGTCCCTATTCCACACAGTATTTAGAAAAACAACTAACATTTTTTATGCAAGTACATGGCTTTGTTTGGTATTGAGATTATGATACTCCACCTTCATCAACACGATTTTTATAGTTATCTGGTTCGGTTTCAAAAGTAAAGGTACTCCTTCTCACATATCATGTATTTCATTGTTTGACCACAATTATAATAGACTTAGTAATTATTATGGTATTGTATCCGAGATTAGGATCAAGTCTCTTTTTCAAGGAGGTTTAGTAATATGTTTAGACTTGTCCAATTGGAGTTAGAATCTATAGGATACTTTTGGAAGTGCTTGACTTTAGCCATTTGGGTTCAAAAATTAAATAAACACTTTCTCATGTGACCAACTTCCATATTCACCTATTTTCATCTATGAACCTTGGCATAGTAATGATATGAAAGTGAACTCTGTTAGCACTCAGAATGTACCCAGTTTGTAGAGAGGTAGATCCCGAGGTAACATCAGAACCACTTTAGACTGTATTTCTGACCTAATACAGTTAGAGAGGAATCTCTCACTATTTACAAGGTTTTCATACTCAAAATATTCAATCAAAGATAGTCAGAAGGTCAGATTTCTGAATAGAACAAGTTTTTTTTATAAAGTTTGGTGGGACAATCATGGAGGAGGCCATTGGGTGATGGAATAAACTATCAGGTCTAAAAGTAGGTTGCAGGAGGTAGGAAGTATGAAGGTGTTTGGACAGAGGAAAGATAGACATCATTTCTTTGATCTAGAGGTAATAGCAGGTTGATTAGTGGATAGGAAGGAGACAACCTGTCAAATAAAGCACCTAATCTGAGGCAAATTCTGCAATACTTTAGAAGAAAATGTTTTAAAATGCTTGAACAATGGACCTAGAGAATGTGAGATGAATTTTGTCCCATATACATTGATGCTCAAACATTAAAGAAAATAAAAAATGGAGTGAAAACATGATAAACAACCACATAAAGAAATCACATCTTGAAGAAAAAGATGGCACAGTAATCTCTTCCATGAGAGGTTTAACATTCCTCCTCTACAATTTTATTCATCTCTGAAAATATTAAAACCTTTACAATGCAGAGCCTCTCCGCTCTTGAAAACCCAAATCCTCTCCCCTCTATGGAGAGCCAATTTATAGTGTCTCGGACCCCCAACGCTAATCCTCGAAAAATGATCTAAAACAATTTACAGTCATAATCAAAACTAACAACTAGAGCATGGTACATCCACCACGGTTTACATATATTTAAAATAGACATTATGGAACAAATGTGTGTGCTCAGTCTAGGTAGCACGATGTTTCTTGTTCTGAGCTTCCGGATCATGAAAACGACGTCTTAGGATGCTTCTGGTGGTTCATCTCTGACTGGGATTTAACCACTTGTTTGTTCGTTGAGTCAGCAATGTGTCCTTCCCTTTGTGGTTGTTCTGTGCTCAAAGGCACCTTTTTGGATGGGCTTAAAGTCAGTAAAGTAGTTTATATCATTTTCGTGCTCATCCTTCTTCACAGGTCCCCCCTCTGCAAGTAACACTATTGTATGAGTGGACTTGAAGAAGGGTTGTATTGCTTCTAGAAGAAATAAGTTGCTGCAGTGGATTTTCATTCTTGTACTCCTCACCTCCCCCGAGGTGGGATCTCCTACAGGAAATATAGTGGGGTGTGCCTTCAACCTCCTCATCACCCCATATAAAGTTGGAAACTGGAATTCACAAAGGCGGTGATGAAGACTTTGGACACCCACCCTTCCAATACGAGCATTCACTCCTGTTGGTCACTTCTAAACATGGTCACTATGTATCGAGTATTTGGAGGCAGTGATTGCATCTGGGGGTTTTGGGGGGACACCCATGGGGACATGAAAACTAAGGCACCATGTGACTAGAGGTATGGCTATCTGAAAACTAGTAAATCTCTCAAAGTCCTTGACATCTCTTCCCCGATGGTTGGAATTTTCTTGGTGTAAACACCCAAGAAGATACAGGAATGTAAAATCATGTTTTCCTACCATCAACACTCCTTGATAGACAGGTTTCTCAAACCAAACAACCATTTCAATTTTCTAGAAAATCCAAGACCTTATCCAAATTAACGCTCTGAATTTTCTCCTCAGTATTTACTCATCTCTTACTCTTCAGGGGATTTGGAGGATGGTGTTTATATAGGGTGATGAATATGGACACGGAGATGACTGGTCATCATTATCACACACTCCTTATATGTTCATCATAATGGAAACATGAGTGGACATGTGGGTGGGGATTTCCATTTCCTACTGAGAATCCATTCATGCCACCTCCTTTGATACTGTGTTGTTGTCCATATGGATCATGACATTTGGACCTGACATTATTTTCCCTTTCACTTACACTGATGGTGGTATTCTAAACAGTTTTGGCAAGCCGCATCCCTTTGCTTCATGTAGAGGCCAGATTCACCGCTTCAAAAATCCAAGTTTCATGATCTCTCACTGCTTCTTACATAAGTCTTGTGACGGATCTCTAGAGTTGGGAGGGCTGGTGATGTCATGGACATAATTTTCACTTAAGGCATGTCACAAATGGCATCGAGGGATATGATTATTGTTCATATCATATTTGAGGACATCCTTTCTGTACTAGACCCGACGAGGACATGACCTTTACCAAGTAGAAAAGATTCTAGACCATCGATATAAACCCATCTTGTATCCATCATACACATGTACATGGCCTCCCCTCTTTTCCATTTTTAGAAATACTCAGGGGGTTCGATAATTCCTACCTTTTCCATTCACGTAGTACTTAGATTCTGTCCATGCTGGCGCTTCACACACTCAGTCGGGTTATCATCAGCTCCACAACTTAGAAGGAAAAAACCTTTTCAACTCCATGTGGATCCTTTCCTTTACAATATGAGCATTTGGTACATAGCATCTTCACACCAGCTTCCAACACTAACCACCTACATAGCTTGATTCGGGAGAATCAACATCAACCGTTGATCAGTAAACTTCCTTCATTGGGACCATTCAACTTTTAAGACCTTAACACTTCGTCAATATTCCCTCATTCAATCGATTGGACACCTTCCGATCGTGGAATTTACCACGTCCATAGATCAACCCCAACCTCATGTCGCGACTATTGATATTTGTATCCCTTAACACTTTTTGTAATTCAAAATCTCAACTTTACCCATGCTAGTTCAGATCATGGAATTGACTACGACAGTAGATCTATCTTCGCCTTTATCTTAGCCATCCGATCCTTTCTCCCTTTAACACATTCTGTGATTTGGAAAATTTTCTCCATTTGCACATCTTTATCAAGTGGAATCATTTAGGGCCACCAATCTCGACCCTCCAACATCACACCCCTTTAACGGACTCTGTGAATCTCAAAATTAAATCCTTCCTCGCATCTTCGCTCCACAAAATTGCTTTCCACCATCAATCTTCACCATCCTGAATCTAAACCGTTGAAGCTCGACACTCTTTACCCTATTTTCGCTGCTACATGTTTCAATATACAGAAAATATCTATCATTATATATCACAATCCACTCTCCATCTGATGGATCCCAATAAAAAATGTGCTAACCAAATAACCTAAAAGGTGTTTCCATAAAATTTTATCAAATAGGACCATTTTCAAACCTTACAATCCCATAATTCAAACATTCAAACATAGTTCTAACACCTGGCTCCATTAGGGATGTTATCCTCCCAGCGAGGTAGCAAAGAACCTTGTAGACCAGGTGCCATGTCCATTGGGTTGCTCTCAGTATTTATATAATACCCTCAACCAATTGTGAGTAAAACCATAAACTGAACCACTTTGCAAGCAAATTCCTGTCAATCTGTAAACTGTCACCTGGCCATACTTTGAAAACTGAAAATGACTGTAACTGCAGACTTTAACCTATAACTAAAAAACTACTGAAGGAAATTCTCTGCATGTCTTGATCTTATTCATACCTACCTACCCTACTTAACTGAGCACAGATTCCCAATCAAGTAAACTCTGACTTCCAATGAAGCCAATCAAGCAGTTTATCAAATAATTCTGTTTCTTCTTCATGCTTGATTAAAATTAGAACATAGGAACATAATGGCAAAAGGTTATGATGAAAAATATTTTCTTTAATACAAACACATAACCACCTTTCCCATCCAAAAAATCTATCCATCCATTCTGCTACTAGATCATAAAAAACATGACAACCTTCAACGTACTCAATCACCTCTCTGTCATCAGAAGGCTGTCCAGAAAGTGATTCCTCTAACATACTGTCAAACTGATTTTCATAAGAACTCTGAAAGGAAATTTCATGACTGATTTAAAATAAATACCCACAAATTCATTCAAAATTTCTGAATTTAAAACTTCACCTTCCTTATATGCTTCAGCAGAGATATCATTCTTTTCTCCAGCAGAATCAAGCACACACAATCCTTCTTCATGATATGAAATTTCTGAATGTGAAAGGTTAAAAGAATTATTTATTTGGGAACCTTCACCTCTTTCTTTGTGATCCAGTGCCTCATTGCAACCCACTAATTTTTTCATAGGCATAGATTGACTGCATGATTGTTCATCCTCATCATCATGAAATGCACCATATCCTCAAATTTCTGTTTCTGTTTAGAGGCATTAAATCTCTATCTTATCAGCTCAAATGAAGAATAACACAAAGGTAAAAAATCACCTTCAACACACTCACTATCCTTTCTTTCCTCATACTTTTGACTTCGGATTATAGTCATATTTTCTTTACTAACAGACCTTGAAATTACAAAATTTATATCTGGTTTTTTAGGTACAACATCCAAGTATTCATCCTCATGTTCATCATATATGGGCATACTGAAATCCTTTTTAAAATCACCACTAAAAGAATTTGTAACAGGCTGATTGCAATCTTCAGAAAACAAATTAGTAGAACCATCTTCATTTACATCACTGGGCAGATGAATTCTCTCTTTACTGAGAGAAGGTTTGAGATGCAAAGGGAATGTTTCCTTTCATTTATGTGGCTCAACCAATTATAATTTCATTTCCATTTTATCACCACTGTATTGGTCTGAAAATTTTTTAGACATCCTAAGATTATCTTCAACCTCCAAACAATCATAAAACATGTGTTGCAATGTGACTGAATTTCTTTACAAAAGAACTAATGACATTTCAGGATGAAAGGCAGCTGCATAATGAAGCTTAGCAGTGTTTTCAAGAGGCTAGATTCCTTTTGGCATGTTATAGTAAAATATTGCAAACCTCATGTTAAAAATAGACATGGTTTCACCCTCCTATTTCTTCAAGGAATAGAACTATGAAAGTATTTGGTCTAATGGTCTTCTCTTACCCCAAAATTTCAAAACTATGTCAGAAAGCTCTTCCCATCTACTGATGGATTCAGGGTGCAAGTGCTCAAACCATTCCTTAGCATCTCCTTGCAAAGATTGGGAAAAATCCCTCATGCAGACATCAACATGTTCTACTTCAAATAGGTCAAGGAAATGCTCAAAGGCTTGTAAATTTTTTTCAACTGTAAGGTTCTTGGATTCTCCATCAAACTTAGGAAGGTACTTGTAATGCTTTGTAAGGAAATCATGAAGAATAAGAGGTAAATGAAGTGGTCTGTATTGGTTTTGGATATTGGAAGAAATAGATCTATGTGGAATGGAAGTATTGTCAATTGTGGTTTCATGAGGCTCATAAGGGTGGCCTTTAATGTCATGTGGTTCAAACAAAATATCTTGATCAAAATCAAATGTACAAGGTGATGGAATACTTTTAGTTTGTAAAGAAGGATATACAGGAGTAAATTTATGGTTTTGTTTTGAGTGCAAAGCATAATGAAAAATTGTTTTGACAAGCTTAGGAAAAGTTAGTAAAATATTTACAAAAAGGATAAGACATCTTGGAGAAAACTGAAACTTGAGTACCTTAACCTTTTATCATGCATTTCTATATTTTTATAATGAGCTCATTTCTCTAGTAGAGCCTTCTGGTTTTCTTTGAAAACTTGATCTATGGATCATATCACTAGTGGAGTCACTATAAGCTAGATTCTCTGAGAATGGAGTCACCAGGTGAAATATGCACAACCTTTTTGAATTCTGACTATTGTTCACCATCAACAATCAAATCCGAAACTATGTCGTTCATACCCAGGGAGGATTTCAATCTTCATCCCCGACAATGGCGCCATTTTGTTAGCACTCAGAATGTACCCAAGTTATTGAGAGGTAGATCCCGAGGTAACATCAGAACCACTTTAGACTATATTTATAACCTAATATAGTTAGAGAGGGATCTCTCACTATTTACAAGGTTTTCATACTCAAAATATTCAATCAAAGACAGTCAAAAGGTCGGATTTCTAAATAGAACAAGTTTGTTTTTATAAAGTTTGGTGGGAGAATCATGGAGGACACCATTGGGCAGTGGAGTCAACAATTAGGTATGAAAGTAGGTTGTAGGAGGTAGGAAGTATGAAGGTGTCTGGATAGAGGAAATATAGACATTGTTTCTTCGATCTAGAGGTATTAGCAAGTTGATTAGAGGACATAAGGAGACAGCCTGTCGAACAGAGCACGTAATCTGAGGCAAATTCTACAAGACTTTAGAATAAAATGTTTTAAAATGATTTAAAAATGGACCTAGAGCTTGTGAAATGAATTCTGGACCATATACACTAATGCTCAAACATGAAAGAAAATACAAAATGGAGTGAAAACATGATAAACAACCACATAATAAATCACTTATTGAAGAAAAAGATGGCACGAGAATCTCTACCATGAGAGGTTTAATGTCCCTCCTCTACAATTTTATTCATCTCTAAAAAAATAAAACCTATTACAGTCCAGATCCTCTCCTCTCTTGAAAAACCAACCCGTCTCCCCTCTGTGGAGAGCCAATTTATAATGTCTCAGACCGCCAAGGCTAATCCTCGAAATAGGATCTGAAATGATTTATATTCATAATAAAAACTAACAACTAGAGCGTGGTAATTCTACCATGGTTTACATATATTTAAAAAAAAATTATGGAACAAATGCGTGTGCTCAGTCTGGTTGACAGCACGATGTTTTTGGTTCTGAGCTTGTGGATCATGAAAATGACATCTTAGGATTCTTCTAGTGGTTCATATTTGACTGGGATCGAACCACTTGTCTGTCCAACAAGTCAGCAACATGTCCTTCACATTGTGTTCATTCTGTGCTCAAAGGAACCTTTTTTCATGGGCTCAAATATGGAAAAGGAGTTTATATCCTTTTCATGCTCATCCTTCTTCACAGCTCCCCCCTCTGTGGGTAACACTGTTGTATGAGAGGACTTGAAGCAGGGTCGTATTGGTTTTGTCAGAAATAAGTCGTTATATTGGCTTGTCATTCTTGTACTCCTCACCTCCCTCGAGGTGGGATCTCCTACTAGAAATACGGTGGGGTGTGCCTTCAATGTCCTCACCACCCCAGATAAAGTTGGCAACTAGAATTCACAAAGGCAGCGATGAAGACTTTGGACACCCACCCTTCTAATACGAGAATTCTCTCCTACTTGTCACTGCTAAACATGGTCACCATGTACCAAGGCTTTGGAGGCAATGATTGCATCTGGGGGTTCTGGGGGGACACCCATGGGACATAAAAATTTAGGCACTATGCAGTTGGAGGTATGGCTATGTGAAAATTGGTGAATCTCCCAAAGTGCTTAATGTCTCTTCCCTGATCGCTGGAATTTTATTGGTTTAAACATCCAAGATGATACAGGAATGTAAAATCATGTTCCCCAACCATTAACACTCCCTGATAGATGAGCTTCTGAAACCAAACAACCATTGCAATTTGCTATAAAATCCAAGACCTTATGCAAATTAACGCTCCGAATTTTCTCCTCAGCGTTCACTCGTCTCTTGCTCTTCATTGGCTCTGGAGGGTGGAATTTATATAGGGTGATGAAGATGGACACGGAGATGACTAGGAAGATTTATCACACATTCCTTAGTTGGTCATCATAATGGAAAAACAAGTGGACACGTGGGTGGGGATTTCCATTTCCTGCTCAGAATCCAGTCATGCCGCCTCCTTTGATGTTGCGTTGTTTTCCATATGGATCATGACATTTGGAACTGAAATTATTTTCCCTTTCACTTACACTGATGATGGTATTCAGAACAATTTTATATAGATGCATCCCTTTTCTTCCTGTAGAGGCCATATTTGCCGCTTCAAAAATCCAAGTTTCATGATCTCCTGCTGCTTCTTACGTAAACCTTGTGAGGGATCTCTGGAGTCGGGAGGGTTGGTGATGCCATGGACATAATTTTCACCTAAGGCATGCCACAAATGGAATCAAGGGATATGATTATTGGTTAGATCATACTTGAGTACATCTTTTCTATACCAGACCTGAACAGGACATGACCTTTACTAGGTAGAAATATTCTAGACCATCAATCTGAACCCATCCTATATCCATCATACACGTATACATGACCTCCCCTCTATTCCATTTTCATAAATACTTAGGGGGTTCAATAATTCCTACCTTTCCATTAACGTAGTACTTTGATTCTGTCCATGATGGCGCTTCACATACTAGGTTGGGTTATCGTCAACTCCACAGCTCAAAAGGAACAAGCCTTTTCAACTCCATTTGGATCCTTTCCTTTGCAATATGAGCATTTGGTACGTAGAATATTTACACCAGCTTCCAATAATAACCACCTGCACAGCTTGATTCAGGAGAATCAACATCGACCATTGATTAGTAAACAACCTTCATCAGGAGCATTCAACTTTGAAGACCTTAACAATTTGTCAATATTCCCTCATTCAATCGATTGCGCACCTTTCGATCACGGAATTTACCACATCCATAGATCAACCCCAACCTCGTGTCATGACCATTGATATTTGTAGCCCTTACCACTTTTCTCGATTCAAAATCTCAACTTTACCCTTGCTAGTTCAGATCGTGGACTTGACTACGACCGCATATCTATCTCCGCCTTTATCTCAGTCATCCGATCCTTTCTCCCTTTAAGACATTCTGTGATTTGGAAAAGTTTCTCCCTCTACACATGTTTATCGAGCAGAATCATTTAGGGCCATCGATTTAGCTTCGCATCAATCTCAACCCTCCAACATCACACCCCTTTAACGGACTCCATGAATCTCAAAATTAAATCCTTCCTCGCATCTCCACTCCGCGAAGTCGCTTTTCACCGTCGATCTTCACCATCTCAAATCTGAACCGTCGAAGCTCAACACTCTTTACCCTATTTCCATTTCTACATGTTTCAATCCAAAGAAAATATCTATCACTGAAGCTCACAATCCACTCTCCATTCGACGACTCCTAATGAAAAATGTGCTAACCCGATAACCCGAAAGGCATTTCCATAAAATTTCATCAAATAGGACCATTTTCAAACCTTACAAGCCCATAATTCAAACATTCAAACATAGTGCTAACAACTGGATCCATTAGGGATGCTATCCTCCCAGCAAGGTAGAAAATAATCCCATATATCAGTTTCCAGGTCTATTGGGTTGCTCTCAGTCTTTCTCTGAAACCCTCAACCAACTCTAAGCTGAACCATAAACTGAACCACTCTAAAAGAAAATTCCTATCAATCTATAAACTGCCACCTAGCCATACTCTAAAAAATGAAAATGACTGTAACTGTAGACTTTAACTTATAACTAAAAAATTACTGAAGGAAATTCACACCATGTCTTGAGCTTATTCATACCTACGTACCCTACTTAACTGAACACAAATGCCCAATCAAGTAAAATCTAACTTCCAATGAAGCCAATCAAGCAGTTTATCCAATAATTTTGTTTCTTCTTCATGCTTGATTAAAATTAGAACATAGGAACATAATAGCAAAAGGTTATGATGAAAAATATTTTCTTTACTGCAAACACATAACTAAATTCCCCATCCGAAAATCTATCCATGTATTCTGCTACTGGATCTTAAAAAGCATGACAAACTTCAACATACTCAATCACCTGTCTATCATCAAAAGGTTTTCCATAAAGTAATTCCTCTAACATACTGTCAAACTGATTTTTAGAAGAACTCTTAAAGGAAATTTCATGACTGATTTCAAATGAAATATCCACAAATTCATTCAAAATTTCTGAATTTAAAACTTCACCTTCCGTATATGCTTCAGTAGAGATATCATTATTTTCTCCAATAGAATCAGGCACACACAATCCTTCTTCACAAGATGAAATTTTTGAATGTGAAAGGCTAAAAGAAGTATTTATTTGGGAAACTTCACCTCTTTCTTTGTGATCCAATGCCTCATTTCAGCCCACTTATTTTTTCATAAGCAGATATTGACTGCATAATTGTTCATCCTTATCATCTTCCATTTCTAACAAGTTCATGAAATGTACCATATCCTCAAATTTATGTTTCTGTTTAGAGGCTTTAAGTCTCTGTCTTATCAATTCAAATGAATAATATCACAAAGGTAAACAATCACCTTCAACACACTTACTATCATTTCTTTCCTCATCCTTTTGACTTCAAATTACAATAATATTTTCTTTACTAACTAGCCTTGAAATTACAAAATTTATAGCTGGTTTTTTAGGTACAACATCCAAGTATTCATCCTCATATTCATCATATATGGGCATACCAAAATCATTTTTAAAATCACCACTAACAGAATTTGTAACAGGATGATTGCAATCTTCAAAAAACATATTCAATAGAACCATCCTCATTTACATCACTGGGCAGATCAATTCTCTGTTTACTGAGAGAAGGTTCGAGATGCAAAGAGAATGTTTCCTTTCGTTTATGTGGCTCAACCAGTTATAATTTCTTTTCCATTTTATCACCACTGTCTTGGTCTGAAATTTTTTTAGACATCCTAATATTATCTTCAACCTCCAAACAATCAATAAACATGTGTTGCAATGTGACTGACTTTCTTTACAAAACTGTTTTGACAAGCTGAGGAAAAGATAGTAAAAGATTTACAAAAAAGGATAAGACATCTTGGATAAAAATGAAACTTGAGTACCTTATCCTTTTATCATGCATTTCTATATTTTTATAATGAGCTCATTTCCCCAGTAGAGCCTACTGATTTTCTTTGAAAACTTGATCTTTGGATCATATCACTAGTGGAGTCACTATAATCTAGATTCTATGAGAATGGAGTCGCTAGTTGAAATATGCACAACCTTTTTGAAGTTTGAATGCTGTTCACCATCAACAATCAAATCAGGAACTATGTTGTTCATACCCAGGGAGGATTTCAAGCTTCGTCCCTGGAAATGGTGCCCTTTTGTTAGCACTCAGAATGTACCTAGGTTGTGGAGAGGTAGATCCTGAGATAACATCAGAACCACTTTAGACTATATTTCTAACCTAATACAGTCATAGAGGAATCTGTCACTATTTACAAGGTTTTCATACTCAAAATATTCAATCAAAGACTCTCAGAAGGTCATATTTCTGAATAGAACTAGTTTTTTTTATAAAGTTTGGTGGGACAATCATGGAGGATGCCATTGGGCAATGGAGTCAACAATCGGGTCTAAAAGTAGGTTGCAGGAGGTAGGAAGTCGGAAGGTGTGTGGAAAGAGGTAAGATAGACATTGTTTCTTCAATATGGAGGTATTAGCCGGTTGATTATCAGACAGAAGGAGACAACTCGTCAAACAAAGCACCTAATCTGAGGCGAATTCTTCAAGACTTTAGAAGAATTTTTTTTTAAATGCTTGAACAATGGACCTAGGGAACGCGAGATGAATTCTGGCCCATATACACTAATAGTCAAACATGAAAGAAAATACAAAATGGAGTGAAAACAAGATAAACAACCACATAAAGAAATCATGTATTGAAGAAAAAGATGGCACAGGAATCTCTGCCATGATACGTTTAACGTTCCTCCTTTGCAACTTTATTCATCTTTGAAAAACTGAAACCCATTACATTGTAAAGTCTCTCTACTGTTGAAAACCCAACCCCTCTCCTATATCTAGAGAGCCAAATTAGAATGTCTCAAACCCCTAAGGCTAATCCTCGAAATAGGATCTAAAATGGTTTATAGTCATAATCAAAAATAACAACTAGAGCGTGGTACTTCCGCCACAGTTTACATATATTTAAACAAACATTATGGAGCATAAGCATTTGCTCGGTCTAGGTGGCAGCATGATGTTTCTAGTTCTAAGCATGCAGATCGTGAAAATAATGTCTGAGGATGCTTCTGGTGGTTCATTTATGATTGGGCTCGAACCACTTGTCTGTCTGTCGATTCAGCAACATGTCCTTCCCTTTGTGTTCGTTCCATTCTCAAAGGCACCTTTCTGCATGGGGTCAAAGCTGTATAAGGAGTTTATATCCTTTTCATGCTCAGTCTTCTTCACATCTCCCCCCTCTGCGAGTAACATTGTTGTATGAGGGGACTTGGAGAAGGGATGTATTGCTTCTAGTACAAACAAGTCATTGTAGTGGCTTGTCATTCTTGTTCTCCTCACCTCCCCCGAGGTGGGATCTCCTATAGGAAATATAGTGGGGTGTGACTTTGACCTCCTCACCACCCCAGATAAAGTTGGAAACTAGAATTCACAAAGGCAATGATGAATACTTTGGACACACACCCTTCCAGTATGAGCATTCACTCCTACTAATCGCTGCTAAACATGGTCACTACGTACCGAGGCTTTGGAAGCAGTGATTGCATCCGGGGGTTCTGGGGGCACACCCATGGGACATGAAAACTTAGGCACTTTGTGACTGGAGGTATGACTATCTGAAAACTGGTGAATCTCCCAAATTGCTTGACGTCTCTTCCCCGATGGCTGGTGTTTTCCTGGTGTAAATACCGAGGATGATACATGAACGTAAAAGCATGTTCACCAAACATCAACACTCCCTGACATACGAGCTTCTCAAACCAAAAAACCATTTCAATTTGCTAGAAAACCCAAGACCTTATGCAAATTAACCCTCTAAATTTTCTCCTTAGTGTTCACTCGTCTCTTGCTCTTCAGTGGCTCTAGAGGGTGGCATTTATATAGGGTGATGAATATGGACACAGAGATGACTGGTGAGCATTATCACACACTCCTTAGTTGGTCATCATAATGGCAACATGAGTGGACACATGGGTGGGGATTTCCATTTCCTACTGAGAATCTAGTCACGTTGCCTCCTTTGATGTTATGTTGTTGTCCATATGGATCATGCCATTTGGACTTGTCATTTTTTTCCCTTTCACTTACGCTGACGGTCATATTTAGAACTATTTTGGCTAGCCACACCCCTTTGCTTCATGTAGAGGCCAGATTCATCGCTTCAAAAATCCAAGTTTCATGATCTCTTGCTGCTTCTTACGTAAGCCTCGTGACGAATCTTTGGAGTCGAGAGGGCTGGTGATGCCGTGGACATAAAACTCACATTTTTGGGGGGAGGTATATTTACAACTCACCTTTTACACTAAAACCAATGTAACTATGGTTAAGTTAATTTGAGAAGATGCCAAAAATAAAATCAATAAAAAAACATTCTTTTATGTGACTAAAAGTAGGAGTACTTTTGAATACATAAATTGTTTTTGAATATAATATGATGAATGTACTAGTACAGTAATGTACTCATAAAATAAAATAAAATATATTAATTTTGAAGTTTGAAATATAAGTTACATATTCATTATTAAAATTATGTTTATAAAACTATGAAGTTATAATTTTAAATTTTAAACATAAATTAAATTTATATAAATAAATTATTTCTTTAAAATATATATATTAGTAATATAAATGTAATTTATATTTATTAAAAATAAAATCAATTTTAAAGTATAATTATAAAAATTATAAAAATTAATATTTTTTATTAAAATTTATGCTAACTATATAATATATCATTTTTAATTCAATAAAGTTAATTAATAATGTGGTTGAAGAAATTTCAAAAAAAAATAGTGTAAAACAAATGCCATATTTAAATGGATAAGTAAATAAAATAAATTATTGTATTATAATATAATACAATAATAAAATAAATAAATATGTTTTCAAAGAAAAAGTGATGTTACATTAAAATTCAATATGTAATCATTATTTAATATAATATTTTATTTTATTTTATTAAAATAAAACAATATAAGCTAAGAATAATATCTAAATATAAATTTCGATTAGCAACGTTTTGTTAATATTTAAGTGTATGAATATATAGTTAATAAAATATATAAATATATATTTTCATATCTAAATAATAATAAGTTATTATATATTTATGTATATTAAATAATTAAAAACAAATAAAAATTAATTTTTTTTTGTAAGTTGCATAGATCTATTATAATATAGAGGCAAAAAATACATAATTTGTCTTGGCCACCTGATGTTTAAGGAGGTGAAGCCACCCCATGAGCCTCTAAAAAACTAGCCTTCTAATAGAACCAACGTCTAAGATGTCCATGACTAAAAGTACGGGCCTATAGCCCCCAGACTTAGACATAGTTACAGTTATCCAACATAAAATAGACTTGCTCATATACTTGAGCGTAGACAAAGATTTCAGTAGCAGACATGAAAACAGACATAGTTACAAGGTTCATAATTAAAAACAGACCAATAACACTAATGTCCTGACCAAAAAACTTGGGTGACACGTCCATTAAAATCGAGGAATTTCTTCAGTGATGGGGAAAGCCCATATTTCTTCTTGCAATAGAGTAGGTGAGTTGGTGGCAACATTCATGGCCAGAGAAAGCGAATGTCGTTGCTGCTCGGGCTGCTGCGCTGACATTTCCTTCAGTCTCTTGAAGAGAGGCTCTACCGTTGAGGGGATGGGAAAGGGATTAACGCGAGAAGCCTCGGTTGAGAAATTGGTTGCACTTCTGCTACCATTGATATTGGTAAGAGCTCAACCTCCAGATTCACTACCACTTGCACCACCACCCTACGAATGACCCCCAACCCTCAGATCGCTCAGACCAGAGATGTCAACCATGCCTTTCCAAGCAAAAGAGTTATCCGTGGCTGTAAGCTGAGATTCTATCTCAATGATTTTATATTTCATGTTATGAACTACAACCCAAGCCTCAGACCAGTTGTTGAGCATGTCCTCAGAGAGGTTGGAGAGCATGTTCTTCATCAGCAAATAATGATTTATTTGGCGGCCATCCTCGCTAGTCAAGAGCTTTTGGTTGAGGACACAAGTCTCCCAAGCTTCCACTAAAACATAGACACAAGGAGAGATGTGAGGTTTGTAATCCGTCGGGATCTGAGAACTACAACCACGCTGGGTTTTTCTTCCCTCAAAGCTAGCTCTCCTTGGATTTCCTCTCTGCCGAGACATGGCGACCAACTTGAGCCTAAAATAAACTTGATGGGGAATGTTCTTTTCTGCAATATATCAAGAGAATGTAGAAACAGAGACAAAAGGAACCTCTAGATGCATAGCAATCCAAGCAATACTCCGATCCAGGCCATAAATCACAATGTCTTTCAGAACTAAACACCTATCAATCGAGGTACCTGTATGCATTAACATTCGATGTAGGGACATGAAAGCTTCTAGTATGACATACCTTCGCCATCTCGAGTCGCATGAGCCGAAGTGACAAACGCAGTGTCTCCTATGCTCAAAGGACTTTGAATGTTCTGGAGGGTCGAGTTGTCGTGGTGGGTTTCAATGATGGGCTCATGATGATCGACACGTGTTCTTTGCGATGACCGGAGGGAGGCACAATGGTCTCCTGAATTGTCAACCACATCTAGGAGGGAGAGATCAGAGCTGGCTAAATGAATTCTTTTTAGCTAGACTTGTGAATCTAGAGGATCTTGTAACATGCCTTCCACTAAGGTATGAAGAGAGTTCACACCTGAATTATATAAGAAGTCAACTAAGGCATTGGCTTTCCTACGCATGTGGTGGAAGGTGGTAGTGTGCATGCACTGCAAGAGGGAAGCTAGACAAGTGATACCATGCGACAAGTACCAGCTGGTGGTTACATTAGAAATCGACATTCCATAGAGGATTTTGGCGGCCAGAGTGAGGATTATGGCAGAGTCTCCTTCCACAATGACCGTCATAAGACCTTTTCTGTCCACTATTGTTAACCCAACGATCATGCCTTCGATTTCAGCAGGATTATTAGAGTTGAAACCCATATTGCCAGAGAAAATATGGATGATTTCTCCTTTGTAGTTTCTTGTAGCTCCCCCAAAGCCAGCCATTCTGAGGTTTCCCTTGTAGGCACAATCAAAATTCAGCTTGAATACTTTCTCAGGAGGTGGATCCCAGTACATAGGACTAGCGGCTTGCATGATGGGTTTGCTGGGGGAGGGAGAGACCACTGAAGAGTTGAAATTAAGGGCATCTAGGATATGCTACTCACTTTGAGAGGTAGGGAGGTCTGAGTTTGACCATCCTTTGGAGTGAATGGTTTCCTGAAGATTCTTTTTAATTGAGTTCCAAAGAACTTGAGTGGAGGGTTTGGTGTCCTTGAAATTTCTGTTGTTGTGCTCTTTCCATGTGTGCCAAAGCACAAATCCCGAGGTCAGCATCTAGAGTTGATTGAGGATGTTACTTTCAAAAGGAGATTCCATCCAGTGCTTGAGAGACCTAGTTATGTTTCCTTTCACTCTGTTGGTGCATCTGAAAGCCTCTACAACATAGTCCCATAAAGAGCTGGTGAAAGGACAGGCATCCATTAGGTGGTCGATGGATTCTTGTTGATCCTTGTAAAGGCAGCATCTAGAGGGACCTTGGAAGCATTTTCGAGTCAATTTATCCCAAGTGAGAATTCTCTGGTGCAGGAGAAGCCAGAGAAAATGGGATATTTTGGGCCATTGTGGAGATTTCCAAAGATGGTTCCAAACAGGGGAGGCATGACTGTCAGGTGAGGCTGAAAGGATTCCATAGGATTCTTTGATTGAGAAGTTACCAGATGGCCTGTGACCCCATTGAATGATATATGAGCCATGCATTTTCTTAAGCCACCGCATACAGATTTCAGGCCATATTTTATCTGAAAGGTTTTTTTCCAGGGCAATGTTCTAGGACGATGGATCTTTCTAGCTACAGAGTCTGTCAGTCGAAGGTTTCCAGTACTCCTTGACCATTAGGTGGTTTTTGAGACCATTGTAGTTCTTATTGTCATGTTCAAGGATAAGAATTTTTAGGATAGGAATTTTTTGCCAGGAACCTTCCCAGAAAAGAGCCTTATCCCTTGCTTTTATTTCCCAAAAAATATGTTGTTGAATGAGGGCCCTTTGCTTGTTGGAAGCCTTCCAAATGTGTGATCCTTTCATGTCTTCATCAAATCTGATCAAGAAGTGAGGGGGATAGTCCAGAGAATATTTGTTATTCCATAGCTTGGTCCAGGGGGTGTTGTTCTTGGAGATTCAGTTCCACCATATTTTCTTCGAGAGTGCCTGATTTTTTAGCTCTAGATATCTGATGCCAAGGCCTCCTTTGTATTTATTTTTACAAAGTGTAACCCAACTTACTAGTGCCCATCTACTATTATTGTTGTTGAATATCCATAGAAAAGACCTCTGCAGTGATTTAATTGCTTTTAGAACCCATTTCGGAGCTTCCAAAACTGAGAAGAGATAAAGCAGAATTGAATGCAAAGTGGACTTTAGTAGGACCACTCGGTTAGGGAGATTGAGGGCTCTGAAGGTCCAGGAAGTGAGGCAGTTCTCAAGTTTGTTTAGGAGTTCCTTCCAAGAGGCATTTTTAAGAGCTGCATCAAACAAAGGAGCACCCAGATATTTTGTAGGAAAAGAGGAGACTGAGAAGTGGAGGATACGAGAGATATTTCTCTAGGCCACAACTCTAGTGTTGAAAAAGAAGATATGAGAATTTTCTAGGTTTAGGGTGGTTCCCAAAGCTTCTTTAAAGGTTAGCAATAAAGAGTGAATAGTTCAGGCTTCTTGAATAGAGGAGTGACCAAAGAGGAGATTGCCATCCACAAATTGTTGGTAGGTCAGAAGAGGGGCGTTGTAAAGGGAAAGGTCTTCAAGGGAGCGAGCTGCCAAGGATTATTGGATCATATGCCCTAGGCATTCGACCATAAGGATGAAGAGCAAGGGGGAAAGAGGGTAACCCTGATGGATGCCATGAGAGGGGGAGAAGGTGGAGGAGGGGGAGCCATTGACCATGATGGAAAATAAAGTAGAGGAAATAAGGGAAAGGATCTAATGCACCCAATCCTGATAGAATCCAAAGGCTAGTAGCATTTTTTAGATGAAGAACCAACTAAGTTTGTCGAAGGCTTTGGAGAGGTCCAGTTTGAGAATCATGCTCGGGGTTTTGGAGGTTTTAAGAGAATGGACAACCTCATGGGCTAGGATTATTCCATCAAGAATTTGTATTCCTTCCACATAGCTCGATTTCTCTGGATAAATGAGGAGAGGCAGGAGGGGTTTCATCCTATTAACCACCACTTTTAAGTTGATATTGTAAATTACATTGCAAAGGGAGATAGGTCGGAACTTACCAGGGTGAGAAGCACCAGTTTCTTTGGGGATGAGAGCTGGGTGGGTTGCGTTGAGTGCTGAAAAGATCCATTTCTTTTGGTGTGATTCATCAACCAAGTCAAGAACTTCATCTTTGAACAAATTCCGGCAGTGGTGAAAGAAGTTAATAGTGAAGCCATCCGAGCCTGGGGAGGTTCCATCAGCCATTTTCTCTACCGCTGCTTCTACTTCTTGCATGGTTATGGGTTGCATGAGTGATTGGTTGTGCTCATTATTGACTAGAAGTGGAATGTGTTGGGTTACCTTGTGAATTGATTCATGGAAAGCATGGTTCGGTTCAGTGAGGAGTTGACTGAAATGCCTGCTTAACTCTTCTGATATTTCTTTCTACTCCTCCAAAGTCTCTCCTGAATCTGTGTGCATTTTGCTAATTCTATTCCTCATTCTATGTTGAATGGTGGACTTATGTAAGAAGCTCTTGTTCTTCTCTCCATCTTTTAGCCATTTGACCATGGCTTTCTGATTCTAGTAGATCGCTTCTTGATTGCATCTCTTGTTGAGTCGATGAATAAGATTCCTTTCTTGAAGTTTGGTTTCCGGGGTGAAACCATGATCCATGGCATGGCACTGGATGGAGGCTAGGTTTTCTTGGATGTCCTCTTTTTCTTTGAAAAATTTCTCCAAATGTAGTCTTTTTCCATATTTTGAGGTGACCTCAGATATTTTTGAGTTTTTGGTGCATGATGGCCATCTTTAAACGACCTGAAACCGACATCTCATTCCACCAGGAGCTGACTAAGTCCATAAAGATGGGATGGGTGAGCCAAAAATTTTCAAACCTGAAAGGTTTGTGGAGGGAAGTGCCCTGACTGTGCCAAGAGAGGGTGATGGGCCAGTGATCCGATCCAGTAGTGGGAAGAACAGAAGCATCCAGGAGCCCTCCAAGGGTGAGGATGTGCTCTGAAACAAGGAAGCGGTCAAGGCGTTTAACACTTTGGTGTACCCCACCTCTTTGATTGTTCCAAGTGAAGAAACCTGAGGAGGTTTGGATTTCCACCATTTCATGGGAGATAATCATGGTTTTGAAGGCATCATCTTCAGCAGAGAGTGATTTTAGACCTCCTTTTTTCTCCTCCAAATTGGATATCATGTTGAAGTCCCTGCCTATGATTAGAGGAGACTCAGAATGCAGGCTATGGAACCAGTCAATATGATTTAAGAGGTTCCTCTTAGAGTCCACCATCTGAGGGTCATACACATTCATTAAGAAGACCCTAATACTGGTGCCGAGAATGTGGAAAGAGGCAAACAGATAATGTCTAGAGGAAAGGGAATCCTATAGAGTGATGAGAAGAGGGTTCCAACTGATTGAGATGCCCCTAGAGGCACCATGGGCATCAATTGCAAGAGTGATACAACCTTTCCAGATATGAGCCAAAATTGATGAAGCTATTTCACTAGGGAATTTGGTTTCCTGAAGAAAAAGGACAGTAGGAGGATCTTTTTGGATATTCATTTTGAGCATTCTTTGTTTAGAGAGATCGTTGAGACCTATGACATTCCATGAGAGGAGCTTTATTAATTAACAGGTGGGGGGGAAATGAAGAATTTTGTTAACTAGGCATATTCACCTGAATCGACCAGCGCAATACCCAAACAGTTGATTCATTGTAGAGCAGATTTGCATCCCATTTTTTTGGATCTTTCTGAGATTTTTGTTTCTCTTTTTGTCTCGAGGTATCCAGTCCAAGTTGAGATTTTTATTTGACTAAAGCATTGTGAATAATTTGGATCTGCTTGGGAGGGACAGATTTGAAATATTTTCGGGTGCATGCATCTTCAAGGCCAATTAGATCAAGACCTTCTGGTATTGCATCCTTCATATCTTCTTCCTCTTGAGCTTCATGGTTTTGACTTGGAATTTGGTGATCTAAAGGGGCATACCCTTATATTTCATTAAGGTTTTCTGAGGATTTACCTTTGGATTACTCTAGATGATGTGAATTAGAAGGATCTACTTTTTTAGGTGAATGCAGCTGCTCTGGTTCTTCTTTCCTTAGAACTTGATCTTCGATGCTATTTTCCTCTTCGATGTTCTTTTCCTCCAAAACTTGGAAGCTATTGCTGGTGGATGGGGGTTGATCCGGGAGCTTTTCTTGGGTTTCTCTTCTGTGGTTGGGATTTTTTCTAGTTGATTGTTGAAACCCTTTCTCATTAGTGGCTGGATGTTTGCAATTCTCTTGATTTTTATTCTATGGACAATCTCTAAACAGATGCCCATGTTCATGGCATTTCTAGCATCTGAACGGGATATGTTCGTAGTCTAGTGGCTAGATCTAGTCACTATATTCATGAAAGAAACAGATTGCATCTGGAAGGGCCTAAGCAATATGCATGTAGACACAGATTCTAGCATACGAGGTGAATTTGTTCATTCTGGTTTGGTCTGCCGTGCGGAAAAAAGTTCCTAAGGTATTACCAATCTCCTGGAGGGTGGATTCATCCCAATATTCTTGAGGGAGATAAAACATATGAATCCATATAGGGGCCCAAGAGAAGTCCTCTTTCTCTAGACATAAGAATTCTACCCATTTCCTAAGGTATAGCCCTGCATAATTGAAGAAGTAAGCACCTCCTTCTTCGACATGAGCTTTATCTCCCAGATGATGGAATATAATTGTGAAGAATCCTTTTGAGGCTAATTGTAGATCGAAGTGAGATTTTGGTTTCCATTTTTCTACAATCCAGCTATAGAGGGCCTGTTCAGTCAACCAGAACCTCATGAATTTACCAATCAAAGCATGATCTTTCATTTTTTTTGGATCTAGCATTGATCCTTTCAGTCGGGAGTGATAAGCAAGGAATTTCTGCCATGCGGGGGATGCATGATTTTTTCTTTCAATAAGGATTTACCTTGTTCTCTGTTTCAGTGTCAGCTAAGGTCTTTTCAGCAGACCCTTTGTCCTCCATCATAATGGGTATGTATTCTGATCCAATTTTCACTGTAGTTTTGGCTCCCATGTGATCCTTGGGGAAGTTCAGAGCAGCAAGAGACTGGGAGGGGCCTGATGCCCCTCCCAATGCAGTAATCATAGTGCGAAGAAGGGCCAAGAGGGAGGCCATCAAATGAATCTGATCAGGGGAAGTGGAGCAGATGGATCTGAAGGCGCAACAGAGTTAGGGCTGGTTGCAAACCCTAGGAGAGCTCTTCTCTGAAGAGTGTAAAGAAAATTGATTTAAATATATTTTAATAACAATAATAATAATAATAATAATAATATACAGTTTATGTATATTAAATGTTTAAAAGCAAATAAAAGATTATTATTAAATTATTTTTATTATAAGATGTTAAATGATTTTGATTTTGAATAAATATTTTGTTATTATTAGTTTATTATTTAAAGTGTATCTTATATATTAAAAAATAATTACATAGATTTGGTTTTTAATATAACATTTAATTTTTTGGTGTTGTAATTTATTTTATATTAAAATATAAAGAGTACTTTTTGTCTAAGCACTTTAAGAGTACTTATATTATATTCAAAAGTATTATGAGTACTTTTCTTACAACATTGTTATGGTTAACTATGTGTTTTTATTCACCATTTAGAATTTGACAAATAAGCATATTTAACTCAACTAATGGCACTTCAACTATTATAGATGATTTCATTCTCTAAAATGTGATTGGTTCTTATAAAGTTGATTTCAATAGTAAACTTTTTATTTTGAGGCCCATTTTAGACCTCAAAATTGTCCTAATACGATCGTGGAATTTACCACGTTCGTAGATCAACCTCGACCTCGTGTCGCAACCCTTGATCTTTGTAGCCCTTACCTCTTTTCGTGATTCAAAATATTAACTTTACCCATGCTAGTTAAAATTGCAAAATTGACTACGACTATAGATCTATCTCCACTTTTATCTCAGTCGTCCGATCCTTTCTCCCTTTAACACATTTTGCAATTTGGAAAAGTTTCTCCCTCTACGCATGTTTATCGAGCAGAATCATTTAGGGCCATCGATATGGATTTGCATCGATCTCAACCCTCCAACATCACACCCCTTTAAAAAACTCCATGAATCTCAAAATTAAATCCTTCCTCATATCTCCGCTCCACGAAATCGCTTTCCATTGTTGATCTTCACCATCTTGAATCTAAACTCTCGAAGCTTGACACTCTTTACCCTATTTCTTCTACTGCAAGTTTCAATCTATAGAGAAGATCTATCACTGTAGATCACAATCCACTCTCCATCTGATGACTCCCGATGAAAAATGTGCTAATAGGATAACCTGAAAGGTGTTTCCATAAAATTTCATCAAATAAGACCATTTTCAAACCTTACAAGCCCATAATTCAAAAATGCAAACATAGTGCTAACAAACTCTATAATTAACAATTGTTAGATTGAATTTTTCTTGTTAATTGGTTTCTAAATTTCTACTATTAGGTAAGGAGAAATTGAATAATCGACAATCCCCTTCTCTTCACTATTATAGGTAACTCTATCTTTGATTACCCCTAGTGATTGGCTCACTCTATTTTTTTGGATCAGTTAGGGCCCAAATAGAGATGACCTCTTTCTAGATTGAAAAATTCATTGCTCAAGTTCATCATTTCACTTCTATAGATATCTATTTTTGTTATTGTATTCTATAGACTTCAGCTAAGGGGTTGATCCTTCGACAATGCCTTCCTCTCGTCTCTTGTCTTTGCTAAATTTTTTGGATAATATCCATCTCTCTCCTTTTTCCTTCACTAGCTTTAAGACTGCCACATTTTTCCTCTTTCCCCTATCATTTCTTCCATAGTGTCTTTTACTCCTCCTTTATTTTTCCATCTCTGCATTTGCTTGGTAGATTCCTTTTTCTACAAGTCGTTGTCCCTATTTCACACGCGCTTGATCAAACTAACTAAAATTTGCGATGTCGGTAAATGGGTTGGTTTGGATTTAAGATTACGATCCTCTACATGCATCAATGGGATTTATATAATTTACATTGTTGGTTTGAAAAGTAAAGGTGCTCCTTTTCACATCTCATGTATTTCATTATTTGATCACATGAATAATAGACTTAGATGTTATTATTTCATTGTAGCAAGGATTAGAATCATGTCTATTTTTCAAAAAGGTTTAGTAACATGTGTACACTAATTTACAGACCTATGTCCCTTAATAAACCAAAAAACCTTATCTATGAAATTCCCTTCCATCTATTTTTTCTCCTTAGTTTGTCTCTTCTAATATTTCTTTATTGTATACTCAACTCAATTGCACGCCAGCAATCCCCTATGCTTTAGCATTATATGTAACTCTTATATTTTATCTCAAACCTTATGGTTTCCTCCATCTAGGTTGTTATCTCGAGTGGGGAATGAATTGATATGACTCTTTTCTAGATCGAACAATAATCACTCCGCTTTCTCGTTTTCACTTCTATAGGATACCTATCTTCGTTATCGCAACCTGTAGGCTGCAGCTATGGGATTGATACCTTGATAATGCTTGCATATTCTCCTTTTCCTTTGCTATATTTCTACAATAATCTTCAAGTCCCTCCTTTTTCATTCTTTGGCTCTAGCACTACCACATTTCGCTTCTTTCCCATGTTAGTTCTTCCATAGTGTATTTTTTAGTTCTTTCATTTTTGTATCCTCGCACTTTCTTTGTAGCTTTATTTTTCTAGGAGGATTCGTTCCTATTCCACATGGTATTTAATAAAAGAACTAACATTTTTATGCAGGTACATGTCTTAGTTTGGCATTGACATTACGATTCTCCACCTTCATCAACACAATTCTAATATTTATCAGGTTCAGTTTCAAAAGTAAAGGTACTCCTTCTCACATCTCATGTATTTCATTGTTTGATCACATTTATAATAGACTTAGTATTTATTATGGTATTGAATTAGGGATTAGGATCAAGTCTCTTTTTCAAGAAGGTTTAGTAACATGTTTACACTTTTCCAATTGGAGTTATAATCTATAGGATACTTTTGGAAGTGATTGACTTTAGCCATTTGGGTTCAACACTTTCACATGTGACCACCTTCCATATTCACCTCTTTTTATCTACAAACCTTAGCATAATAACCATATGAAAGTGAACTCTATAATTAACGATTGTTAGATCGAGTTTTGCTTGTCAATTGGTTGCTAAAATTCCACTATTGGGTAAGGAGTAATTGAATAATCGACGATCCCCTACTCTTCACTATTATAGGTAACTCTATCTCTGATCTTACCCATAGTGATTGGCTCACTCTAGGTCGTTGTCTAGGGTAGGGCCCGAATCAAGATGACCTTTTTCTATATTTAAAAATTCATTGCTCGAGTTCATCCTTTTCACTTATATAGATATCTATTTGTGTTATCGCATTTCATGGACTTCAGCTATGGGGTCAATCCTTCGACAATTCCTGCCTCTCGTCTCTTGTCTTTGCTGAAATTTTTGGATAATCTCCAAATATCTCCTTTTTACCACACTAGCATTGGGACTACCACATTTAACCTCTTTACCATATCATTTCTTCCATAGTGTCTTTTTCTCCTCGCCGCTCTTTTCGCCCCTGCATTTATCTGGTAGCCCCCTTTTTCTACAAGTCGTTGTCCCTATTCCACATGCGCTTGACCAAAATAACTAAAATTTGTTATGTAGGTAAACGGGTTGGTTTGGAATTGATATTACGATCCTCCACGTGCATCATGTTAAAATAATGTAACTTCAGAAGATATTCCATTTGTATTGTATTCCTCCTATTGGAGATGAGTTTGGTCTTGTTAGAGTCATTGAAGGATGCAATGTAAACCTTCGAATGTAAGTCAGGTCATTAGTACCCAAGTGTCAATATAATAAATGTTGTTTGTAATGTCTACTTGGACATGTAGGCTCAAAAATCTAGTGAAGTTGGCCCCACTAAGTTAGAAGTAAAGTCAATAGAAGAATATAAATAGGAGGGCACTCCTCTTCATTTGTACTCACTCACTCAAGCTAGTTTTAGCAAGAGAGAGAAGGAGTAGCACACCAAGAAGGAGGAAGCTGTTGTTGTCTAGGTTTTTACATTGTCTTCATCAAGTTCTATACTGAGGAAGTTTTGCGGGGTTTTCTCCCTTCTGGTTTCCTCGAGGAAAAAATTTGTGTTCTTGTGTTCTTATGTTTTTTTTCATGTTGTTCTTTGAGTTATATTCCAATGGCTAATTGTTTAAAGTTATCATATAAACAATTTTAAAGAAATTTCAACATGGTACGAGAACCACCATGAAAGGAGTCACTGCACATATAGGGTTTATTTTTCTTGACAAACCTCTCAATAGATCAACCAGAAAAGAAGGCTCCTCCAACTTGCCTATGAAGGGTGCATCTTTCTGTGGTGACAAAATTGAAATCCAAGAATTTTCAATTTTGGACCTTTTACTGCTACCGGGACAAACTAGGGTTTCAGTTTTCCAGGGTTTTCATCATCAATATCAGAAAAAGGAAGATACAATCTACCTCGCCTCAGGAGGGCACATATTTTCCATCATTCAACTCCACTTCTGATCCCAGCTGCAAAATTAGGTTTTCTAATCCAAACCCTAGAACCTCTGAATCGAGTGCTGTATTCTACAAGTAAGTATTCTTTTATCTTTTTCCATTTGAGGTTCTAAGTTTCTTAAATATGACAAATAATACCAAGCTAGATGAAAATGTTGAAGGGGCTAAAAAATTTAGAGCATGGAAGTACAGAATCATGCTCATCGTCCAAGAGAATGATCTAGATCAATTTGTGAAAGAGGAAGTGAAAGAACTAGAAGAATCTGAAGCCAAAGCCAAGCATAAGAAGGATATGATCATAGGTAAGAGAATCATAGCTGATTCAATCAAATATAACCTGATCCCTCAGGTATCATCCATGGAGACTCCAAAAGAAATGTTCAGTGCCCTATCAAGTCTATTTGAAGGAAGGAACATTAACAGGAAGATGACCCCGAGGAATCAACTCAAAGGTGACAGAGCTCAGACGTCAGAAACTATGGAATCTTTTTTCACAAGAGTAGCTCATAGGACTGTTATTGCCTTGGCCTCCAACATGAAATGGAAGCTACATCAAATGGATGTAAATATGGCATTCCTAAATGGAATAATTGAAGAATAAGTCTATATCGAACAACCATAAGGATTTAAGATAAATGATCAAAATACTCATGTATGTCATCTAAATAAAGCATTGTATGTATTAAAGCAAGCACCCAAACCATGGTATGGAAGGATTTATGGATTCCTCATGAGCTTAGGCTTTACCAAGAGTAAAGCAAACTCCAAGCTCTAATACAAGGTTTATGAAGATGGAATTTTAAACTTGTTACTATATGTAGATGATCTATTCTTGACAGGTGAAGATAAGTCAATAGTTGAATGTAATAAGAGGCTTGTTGCAGAATTCGAAATGAAGGACCTTGGAATCATGCACTACTTTCTAGGTCTTGAAGTATGACAACATTCAAATGAGATTTTTCTAAATCAAGGAAAGTATATTGTTGAAATATTGAAAAGATTTGGAATGCTAGACTACAAAAATATGACCACTCTAATGACTACTAGTTTGAGGCTATTGAATGATGACACTTTAGAAGCTGTCGATGTCACACTATATAGAAAGACCAATTGTTCGTTGATGTACCTCACCAATACTAGACCAGATATATGTTTTGCAGTAAGCACATTAAGTCAGCTCACGGTGAATCCTAAACATGTTCATCTAATTGGTGCAAATCATGTGATGAGGTATCTAAAGGGAACTTTAGATTATGGGCTGAGATACACATCTAGTGAAGAGATCAATTTGCATGGCTATGTAGATTCAGATTGGGGTGGAAGTGCCAAAGATAGAAAGAGTACATCAGGATGTTGTTTCAGTTTAGGATCTGTCATGATCTCATGGTTCAGTAGAAAGCATACCAATATTGCACTTAACACATCTGAGGCATAATATATTGCAGCATGTTCATCCTGCAGTGAAGCAGTATGGATTCAAAATATGTTGTCAGGATTATTCAATGTAGAGGTAGATGCCACTGATATCCTTTGTGATAATTAGAGTTGTATCAAGATGACAGAGAATCCTATATTTCATGATAAGTTAGAACACATTGAGATCAAATATCATTTCATACGGGATATGGTGTAGAAGGGAGCTGTAAAGCTCAAGTATTTTCCCACTGAGGAACAAGTAGAATATGTGATGACTAAGCCTATGGCTCATGTAAAGTTTGAATACTTTCAAGACAAGCTTGGTCTAGTCTGAAAGGACCTCTATCGAAAGAGGGAGTGATATTAGATGTTGGATGTAGTGGTGAGTAGGTTAGTTTAGGGGAGGGTACATCTAGATAGACTTGTTTGGCTCGAAAGGGTTAGTAAGTCAAACTAAAGACCTGTTGTAGCTAGGGGAATTAGTATGTCTGTCTAGGCTTGTTTGGCCCGAAAGGGTTAGTAAGCCATACAAGGATTGTTTGGTCCCTAGGGAGATCCATCTATCTAAGTAGGCTTGTTTGGCTCAAAATAGTTAGCAAGTTATACAAAATGCCCAGATGGATCTACCAGATAACTCATCGTGATGCTGCTCCAAAGAAGATGAAGGGAAAGATGTATCCTTAGTATTTCTATATTGTTGATTGTTGATTATTGCTGAAAATATTTATAGATGTTTCAGTATTGTTATACTGATTGATGATTGATGAGATGCTTGATAGTTGATACAGTATTGCTATACTATTGATTGTTGCTAACTGTTGAAAATCTTGATAGATGTTTTAGTATTGTTATACTGATTGTTGATGACTACTGAGATGCTTGATGGTTGTTATAGTATTAATATAATGTTAGTTGGTGTTTATTACTGAAAGGCTCAATGATTAACGCAGTATTGACATACTACTAAGTTGTTGATTATTGATGTCATGCTTGATGATTGCCTAATTATTGTTATCAATAATTATACTGTTATTATTGGGATGTTTGTTTGCTTCTTGATCAATGATTGATTGAGTCTGTATCAGTAATGATACATTGATCATTATAGTATGATGATGTCGATTTTCCAGCATCTCTATGCTGACTATGCAGATAATGATCTAGCATGAGTTATAATTGAGTCTTTAGTACTAAAAAGTTGATGATGATTGTTGTTGTTGTTGTCAATATCCTTACACAAATATTGTAGATAGTAGAAACAAAGAAGATTCAATGTTCATATACTAATGTGACAGAAGAAAATTCAGTATTCACATATTGATGTTACAGAAGAAGGTCCAAAAGTTGATTCATGTAGAAGAAAAATAAAAGATGATCAAAGTTGTAAAGACTACAAGAATAAGATCTAGAATATGACAAATAGAATATGTTCGAGAAATGTACAAAAGACGAATATTATAAGAAGAAGATTTAGAAGATAACAAAGACAAATAGAAGATACTGAACATGAAGATTACAGAAGATGTTCTAGCTGATATCAATGATGAAGATGTTAGAAAAGTGTTCCAAAACTTCATATGACATATAGAGTCTCACCAGTCAGTTGTACAATTGTAATAGTAGCAAATGTTACTACATTTAAATACCTTCCTAGTTAAGAGGGAGTGTTAAAATAATGTAACTTCAAAAGATATTTCAGTTGTATTGTATTCCTCCTATTGGATATGAGTTTGGTCTTGTTAGAGTCTTTGAAGGATGCAATGTAAACCTATGAATGTAATTCGGATCATTTGTACCCAAGTGTCAATATAATAAATGCTATTTGTAATGTCCAGATGGACATGTAGGATTAGACAGCTAGTGAATTCAGCCCCACCAAGTTAGAAGTCAAGTCAACAGAAGAATATAAATAGGAGGTGCTCCTCTTCATTTGTACTCACTCACTCAAGCTAGTTTTATCAAGAGAGAGAAGGAGTAGTGCACCAAGAAGGAGGAATTTGTTGTTGTCTAGGTTTTTACACTATCTTGGTTGAGTTCTATACTGAGGAGGTTTTGCGGGTTTTTCTCCCTTGTGGTTTCCCCAAGAAAAATATCTGTGTTCTTGTGTTCTTATGTTTTTGTGCATGTTGTTCTTTCAATGATCTTCTAGTGGCTAATTATTTAAAGTTATCATATAAATAATTTTAAACAAAATTCAACACATCAATGGGATTTAAATCATTTACATTGTTGGTTTGAAAAGTAAATGTAATCCTCTTCACATATCATTTATTTCATTATTTTATCACATGTATAATAGACTTAGGTGTTATTATTTCATTGTATCAAGTATTAGTATCAGGTCTTGTTTTCAACGAGTTTTAGTAACATGTGTAGGCTAATTTGCAGACCTAGGTCCCTTAATAAACCGAAAAACATTATCTATGAAATTCCCATCCATCTATATTTTCTCCTTAGTTTGTCTCTTCTAAGGTTTATTTATTGTATACTCAACTTGATTTCATGTCACCAATCACGTTCACTTCAATCTTATATGTAACTCTTATCTTTGATCTCATACCTTATGGATGCCTCAATCTAGGTCGTTGTCTTTGGTAGGACCTGACTCGAGATGACTATTTTATAGATTGAACAAGTCATCACTCTTCTTCTTTGTTTTCAATTCTATATGGTACCTATCTTCGTTATCGCATCCTGTAGACTACAGCTATGGGATCGATACCTCGATAATGCTTGCATATTCTCTTTTTCCTTTGCTAGAATTGTATTACAATCTTCAAGTCCCTCCTTTTGCATTCTTTATCTCTAGCACTACCACATTTTGCTTCTTTCCCATGTTAGTTCTTCCATAGTGTCTTCCTCACCTGTTTCATTTTTATATCCTTGCACTTGCTTTGTAGCTTGATTTTTCTGGGAGGATTCATTCCTATTCCACATGGTATTTAGAAAAACAATTAACATATTTGATGTAGGTACATGGATTGATTTGGAATTGAGATTACCATCCTCCACCTTCATCAACACAATTTTCATAGTTATCTTATTCCGTTTCAAAATTAAAGGTACTCCTCACATCTCATGTATTTCATTTTTTAATCACATTTATAATAGACTTAGTAGTTATTATGGTATTGTATCAAGTATTAGGATCAAGAATATTTTTCAAGAAGGTTTAGTAACATGTTTATACTTGTCCAATTGGAGTTAGAATATATATGATACTTTTGGAAGTTCTTGAATTTATCCATTTGGGTTCAACACTTAAAACAACACTTTCCCATGTGACCACCTTCCACATTCACCTATTTTCATTTGCAAACATTAGCATAATAACCATATGAAAGTGAAATCTATAATTAACGATTGTTAGATCCACTTTTGTTTGTTAATTGGTTGCTAAATTTCTACTCTTGGGTAAGGATTAATTGAATAATCGATGATCCCCTTCTCTTCACTATTACAGGTAACTCTATCTTTGATCTTACCCCTAGTGATTGGCTCACTCTAGGTCATTGTCTAGGGTGGGTCCCAATGCGAGATGACCTCTTTCTAGATTGAAAAATTCATTGCTTGAGGTCATTTTTTTCACTTCAATAGATAAATAATTTTATTATCTCATTCTATAGACTTCAGCTATGGGGTCGATCCTTTGACAATGCCTGTCGCTTGTCTCTTGTCTTCGCAGAAATTTTTAGATAATCTCCAACTCTCTCTCTTTTCCTTTGCTAGCTTTAGGACTACCACATTTATCCTCTTCTCCCTATCAATTATTCCATAGTGTATTTTTCTCCTCATCGCTTTTTCCATCCCCACATTTGCCTAGTAGCTCCCTTTTTCTACAACTCATCGTCCCTATTCCACACACACTTTCCCAAACTTATTAAAATTTGTGATGCAGGTACATGGGTTGGTTTGGAATTGAGATTACGATCCTCCACATGCATCAATGGGATTTATATAATTTACATTGTTGGTTTGAAAAGTAAAGGTACTCCTCTTCACATCTCATGTATTTCATTATTTAATCACATGTATAATAGACTTAGGTGCTATTATTTCACTATAGCAAGGATTAGTATCATGTCTCCTTTTCAAAAATGTTTAGTAACATGTGTAAGATAAATTGCATACCTAGGTCCATTAATAAACTAAAAACCCTTAGCTATGAAATTCCATTCGATCTATTTTTTCTTTTCAGTTTGTCTCTTCTGAGATTTCTTGATTGTATACTCAACTTGATTTCACGTCAACAACACCCTTCCCTTTAGTCTTATATGTAACTCTTCTATTTGGTCTCAAATCTTATTTTTTCCTTCGTATAGGTCATTTTCTAGGGCCAGTCCTGAGTCGAGATGAATCTTTTCTAGATCAAACAAGTCATGACTCCATTTCCTTATTTTCACTTCTATATGGTACCTATATTCGTTATCGCATCCTGTAGATTGTAGCTATGGGATCGATACCTCAATAATGGCTGCATATCCTGTAGAATTGTATGATAATCTTCAAGTCCCTTCTTTTGCGTTCTTTAGCTCTAACACAACCACATTTTGCTTCTTTCCCATATAAGTTCTTTCATAGTGTCTTATTCACCTCTTTCATTTTTTTATCCTCACACTTTCTTTGTAGCTTTATTTTTCTTTGAGGATTCATCCCTATTCCACACGATATTTACAAAAACAACTAACATTTTTTTATGCAGGTGCATGAATTGGTTTGGCATTAATACTACGATCCTCCACCTTCATCAACACGATTTTCATAGTTATCTAGTTCGTCTTAAAACTAAAGGTACTCCTTCTCACATCTAATGTATTTCATTTTTTGATCACATAATAGACTTAGTAGTTATTATTGTATTGTATCAGGGATTGGGATCAAGTATCTTTTTCAAGAAGGTTTAGTAACATGTTTAGACTTGTCCATTTGGAGTTAGAATCTATAGGATACTTTTGGAAGTGCTTGACTTTATCCATTTGGGTTTAACTCTTAAAACAACACTTTCCCATGTGACCACCTTCCATGTTCACCTCATTTAATCTGCAAACCTTATCATGATAACCATATGAAAGTGAACTCTACAATTAACAATTGTTAGATCAAATTTTGTTTGTTAATTGGTTGCTAAAATTCTACTATTGGGTAAGGAGTAATTGAATAATCATTGATCTTCTTCTCTTCACTATTACAGGTAACTCTATCTTTGATATTAACCCTAGTGATTGGCCACATTTCACCTCTTTCCCCAATCATTTATTCTGTAGTGTCTTTTTTTCCTCCTTGCTTTTTGCATCCCCGCATTTTCCTGGGAGCTCCCTTTTTCTACAAGTCATTGTCCCTATTCCACATGCGCTTGAACAAACTAACTAAAAATTTTCATACAGGTACATGGGTTGGTTTGGCATTGAGATTATGATCCTCAACATGAATCAATGGGATTTATATCATTTACATTGTTGGTTTGAAAAGTAAAGGTACTCGTCTTAACATCTCAGGTATTTCATTATTTGATCACATGTATAATAGACTTAGGTGTTATTATTTCATTGTAACAAGGATTAGTATCATGTCTATTTTTCAAAAAGGTTTAGTAACATGTGTAGGATAATTTGCAAACCTAGGTTCCTTAATAAACCGAAAAATGTTTTCTATGAAATTCTCTTCCAACTATTTTTTCTACTCAGTTTGTCTCATCTAAGGTTTATTTATTGTATAGTCAACTAGATTTCGCGTCGACAATCCCCTTTGCTTCAGTCTTATATGTAACTCTTATATTTGATCTCAAACCTTGTGTTTTCCTCTCTCTAGGTCATTGTCTCAAGTAGGGCCTGAATCGAGATGACTCTTTTCCAGATCGAATAAGTCATCACTCTACTTCCTTGTTTTCACTTCTATAGGGTACCTATCTTCGTTATCGCATCCTGTATACTACAACTATGGGATCAATACCTCGATAATGCCTGCATATTATCTTTTTCCTTTGCTATAATTATACAATAATATTCAAGTCCCTCCTTTTTCATTCTTTATCTCTAGCACTACCACATTTTTCTTCTTTCCCATGTCGGTTCTTCCATAGTGTCTTCTTCACCTCTTTCATTTTTGTATCCCCACACTTTCTTTGTAGCTTTCTTTTATTGGGAGGATTCGTCCCTATTCCACATGGTATTTAGAAAAACACCTAACATTTTTTATGCAGGTGCATGGATTTGTTTGGAATTAATATTATGATCCTCCACCTTCATTGACACAATTTTCATAGTTATCTGATTCAGTTTCAAAAGTAAAGGTACTCCTTCTCACATCTCATGTATTTCATTGTTTGATCACATTTATAATATACATAGTAGTTATTATGGTATTGTATCAGGGATTAGGATCAAGTCTCTTTTTCACAAAGGTTTAGTAACATGTTTAGACTTGTCCAATTTTTGTTAGAATCTATAGGATACGTTTGGAAGTGATTGAATTTAGCCATTTGGGTTCAACACTTAAAACAACACTTTCCCGTGTGACCACCTTCCATATTCACCTCTTTTTATCTGCAAACCTTAGCATAATAACCATATGAAAGTGAACTCTATAAATAACAATTGTTAGATCAAATTTTTCTTGTTAATTGGTTGCTAAAGTTCTACTATTGGGTAAGGAGTAATTGAATAATCATTGATCCCATTCTCTTCACTATTACAGGTAACTCTATCTTTTATTTGCCCGACTTGAGATGACCTCTTTCTATATTGAAAAATTCATTTCTTGATTTCATCCTTTTAACTTCTATAGATAGCTATTTTTGTTATTGTATTCCATAGACTTCAACTATGGGGTCGATACTTTGAAAATTCCTTCCTCTCGTCTCTTTTCTTTACTGATATTTATGGATAATCTCCAACTCTCTCCTTTTTCCTTTGCTATATTAAGGACTGCTACACTTCACCTCTTTCCTTATCAGTTCTTCTATAGTGTCTTTTTCTCCTCCTCGCTTTTTCCATCCCCGTATTTTCCTAGTAGCTCCCTTTTTCTACAAGTCGTTGTCCATATTCCACACACGCTTGACCAAACTAACTAAAATTTGTGATGCAGGTACATGGGTTGGTTTTTCATTAAGATTACGATCCTCCACATGCATCAATGGTATTTATATAATTTACATTGTTGGTTTGAAAAGTAAAGGTATTATTCTTCACATCTCATGTCTTTCATTATTTGATCACATGTATAATAGACTTAGGTGTTATTATTTCACTGTATCAAGGATTAGTATCATGTATATTTTTCAAAAAGGTTTAGTAGCATGTGTACAATGATTTGCAGACCTTGGTCCCTTAATAAACTAAAAATACTTAGCTATGAAATTCCCTTCCATCTATTTTTTATCCTCAGTTTGTCTCTTCTAAGGTTTCTTTATTGTATAATCAACTCGATTTCACTTCGGCAATCCCCTTATATTCAATCTGATATGTAAATCTTATCTTTGATCTCATACCTTATTGTTGGATCTGTAAATATTTTATATGCTAGATGAGATATCATTAGTGTTCAATACAAATTTAAAATAGTAGCATATGCATGATCAATGGAAGAAAAAAAATCACAAGATCAACACAACATTTATCCTAAGAAACCCTCAAGGGGAATAAAACCCAACAAAAATTCCTCTGTATAATTTGTATAAGGTAAAAAGCCAAAACATGTATTCTCCTCCTTGTAGGTAAGTCTCTCTCTCTCTCCCTTATGTGCTACACAAGTGAGCGAGTCTTTGTTCTAATGAGTGGCACAACTCCTCTATTTATACACATTGAGTCAACTTACTTTACCCTAACCAATTCGACCCCACTAAAATGTCTAGGCCAAATTCTCCTGGGAAGACTCAAAACAATATATTATATTATTTATTAGGCTGCTAAAGACCCAACACACAATGGAGGCTTTACCTCATGGCTCTATAATGACCAATTACAATAGTACCACCTCGACGGAGGAATAATAACATCTCTCTTGGGTTTCATTAGTAAAATACATTTAGAATATCCTTTGAAGTTACAATATTTAAACAATCCCCCTCAACAAGAAGGTTATTCTACTAACAACATCATCATAGACTATAGGAGAACAAATAGACAATACATTTAGCAATATCGAGGTAATACATCTATACATCGTAGGAATATTTCACAATTACTAACTATAATAGTTACCCTTCATCTTCTGCATCACATGATCATTTGATCCTCTTGCAGCAACGCTTCGACCTTTCAATCCTTTATAGCAACACTTTGATCTTATGGTCCTTTGCAGTACTTTGATCCTTTGCATCGATAGTTCAATATTCTTGATCCTTTGCAGAATCACTTTGATCTTCTCAATCCTTTTCAGCAACACTTCAATCTTCTCTATCCTTTGCAACAGCACTTCGATCTTTTGCAACAGCATTACGATATGCTCGATCCCTTGTAGCAGCACTTTGATATTTTTTATCCTTTTGCAGCAACAATTTGATCCTTTGCAGCAACACTTCAATCCTTCTTGATCCTTTGCAGCCAAACTTCGATCTACTTTATCCTTCACTGTTTTACTTCAATCTATTTGATCCTTCGTCTCCACAGTACCTATATTACACTTGATCTATTTGTGAGATGATCAATCCTGATCACTTTAGGACATAATTCCAAGGATGATGCAATCCTGCATCAGAATGATCCATGAAATCGACCAGCTGAATTATCTACAGCTAAATTTATATCTCAACCACACCCAGTGTTGACCCTATCATATGTGAGGACCCATCATAGACCATCTATACCACACAGGTTAGGACCAATCCCAAGTGAGTGTTATACTACGGTATCTACACTTACGTGTAGGCATACTCTTCCAAGCAAGAGTATTGTCTACAGAGAAAATCTTGACTGCATACACAATGTCATCCCATTATAGAACATCCATACCACACAGGTTAGGACCACTCCCAAGTGAGTGTTATACTACAGCATCCGTGAGGAATCATCAGAGAGCATCCATACCACTAAGGTTAGGACCACTTGTTGCTAGTAAACATGCACCTCTTGCGGACAATATTTGTTCCTCTAGTATGAAAGGTTAGATCTAGAACAAATGGGTTACAATAGAGATGGAAGAATTCCCCTAGAAGTCACAAAGATATGGAATGATTCCTTTGATACAGTGATGTAGTTGTTCCCTATGGTGATGGCTCTCCAGGGATGTACCTGTACAATCACATCAAACAAGAAAAAAAAATCAAAGGCACCAGAATATGATCTACAATTCTATGTCAGCAACTAAGAAATCCAATAGTAAAATGCATGATTACAACATAACATATTTTATGGCAAAGGAACCAAATTTACATTAAAAATGAAGAATAAATCTTACAACCTTCGCCTTAGTGTTGTGATGCTCCTTCACATGCCAATGCCTTAACCCTAAAATCTCCAACTTGCTCCTTCTATGCTCACCCTAGATTTAGACAGAACCTCAGTGCAGCAGCATAAATTTTCTCTCTCAACAATGGGAATGATGTTAGCTAAAATATTTCACCTTCTGCGGATAGTAAGGTGTTCCACTGGTCTGAATGGTTTAGATCTAGAACAAATGAAGGACAAAGGTTGAAGACCTTCCCCGGATGTCGTAGATACCTAGAATGTGATTCTTCGATAGTAACCCTATGTATTTGCAATCATATTAAACATGCAAACACATCAAAACTTCCAGAATATAATCTATTGATCCATGTTAGTGACTAAGGAATCTAACAACATACATGTGAAATCAAACAACAACAGTAATGTGGGACGGAAATTAGCTTTGCATTAAGATAAAATGGAGAAGTTTACAACTAGTTAAGCCTTAGTGTTGACATGCATCTCCATGAAACCAAGCACTCTCATTCCCATAAGCTATAACTTTTGCTCTCTATGCTCTTCAATGGCTTGGTCCAAGTAATCAATCCAACAACATAAAAGTGCTTCAATGGTTCTCCCCTCAACCATGGACATGAGCTTGTATTTATAAGGCTCAATGGATAGGGATGGTTGAGATATTAGTGGATGAGGTGGCCTCTAAGATCCTAGGATGAGGGATCTCGAGCTCAACTGACCCACAATGATAGGGATAAGGGAGGACACTAGGCTCATCATCTAGAAGCCTCGAGAATCTTCTCTTTTTCCCATTTTACCCAGGGTACCTCTTTTCTCCTTCAATGACAGAGTGGTTCGGCTAAGAAATGCTTATGGACTAAGGGACATAACCGGTAGCACCACTTGTGGATAACAAGGGATAGGCAGTGTGAGCAAGGTACCGCTCTTAGACAAAGGGGAAGGCGTGGTGCTCATCATTTTTGTGAAATATTGAAAAAATGGTATGAGTTTCCACTCCAAGTGCCGGGATTAAGGGAAAATAGGTATGTCAAAGGTCTTATCACATAATGGTGACAGGATTTTGGTATAACAAGATTCCCCCCAAAGCATGAGTCTTAGAGGGATACGATAAACGAGAGCTTTGAGAGAATAAGTTGTCACTACGAGGTGAAAATGTCGGCTCGATCGAAGCTTGTTATCAAGTAGGCATCTGTAATACATAAGTACATTGAATCATAGACATAAGTAACCAACCCATGGCTGCAGACCAATACAAGGAAGATCCATGAGAAGAATAAACAAGCATGGATACTAGAATATAGCGTAAATCCATGTGATAGAGGATTCAAAATTGGACATAGCTACCAGACATCCAATGTAGATCTATGTCATACAGATGTAAATTTGAGCATAGCCATGACCATACAAATGTGGATCCATGCTAGATATACAAAACTCCATCGCAACCTGAGGAAAAGAAATGAACGCTTTAAACAAACACCCAAGGTCTTCATCTCGTCTTCCACAAAGTACAATTCTATCCATGTGATTACAATGATATGAAGTCGAACATGGTAGAAACCACTTGATTACTGGCCAATGATGTGAACTATTAACAAGTGCGAGGGAGATCACCATTGATGTCAATGATTCCCAAGGTACCCTAGTACAATCTACTGAGTGTGAATAGATGTCCTAATGTCGAACACTCAGATGATTCTATCAATCATAGGCCAATGATGTGAACCTATGTCTAGAGTGAGAGAATCTGTCATTAAGGCACACTGATCTCAAGGTACTAAATATTGTTTCTAAGACTATTTCCTGAATGATTAGCTGATGTCGATGGGAATAGTCTCGTTAAGGGAGGGACATGATGAGTCCCACATTGACGACACAAAACTCGGAACATAGTTCTGGAATGATGTGAATGTAGTAACCATAAGACTAACTCAAAAACACTGACACAAAGACTGTGTGGACTACAGAGGTAAAACTTCTTCAAATCCCCTTTGAACATTGAGTAGCACGACAAAAAGACTTGGCAGCATGAATGAACAGGACAAACACACAATGCGACAGTGGACAATGCATTATTTTGAAAGACTCAAAGGAGTGACATGACTTATGAAAGTGGATCGTCACAGAGATCAGCTGAATACCCAATTGACTAACATGATGTGTAGACAAGTGCCATGTTCAAAGGTAATGGAAAACAATTGAAATTATTTGAAAAATGATTCCCTTCCCATTTTCCCCATCATGATTGACAAGTGCCTCTTTTCAGTTTTATGAGTTCAAAGAGGGTAACAAACACTCGATATAGCTTGTCGAAAGACAAGTCCAGACTCATATATTTTACGAACCTGAGAGAGGAGGGGTTCGTTCCCAAAAAGGGTCTCCCAATGTTTAATTTAACGAGTCCATTGAAAGAAAACTCGGTATCATTCATGTTTAGAGAGTCTGAACGAATATGGAAGAAGATTCCAAAGGGGTCCTTTTTCATATGATTTAGTCCCTAAGGCCCGAAAAAGTATAAAATCATACCTTAGGGAACTCTTCTAGTCATGATTGTATGGAGTGTTTATTTTTCATAAATAGTCCTATCCAAACCCAAAAAGAGATAACCTACCGTCGGACGGACAACTCTTCAAATACTTTAACGAGCGTGAAGAAGACAAGATTGCTCGATGATATTTTTGTATTTTGGGAGCCTGAAAAGAGTTTAAAGAGAAATCCATGATGTTTCTTTACACATTGTCATTTTTTACGAGCCTGGAAAGAATCGAAAATGGACTCGACAATTTTTTCGTGTTTAAGGAGCCTGAAGAAGAGGTGAAAAAAAGACTCCATTACACTTCTTTGCACAAAGTCAACTTTTTACAAGCCTAGAAAGAAACTAAAATGGAATCAAGCCTTTGATACTTGGTTTAAAGAGCATGATCAAAGTGTCGTAATAAATGCTCATCGACCTTTTCCGTTTTATGAAAGTGCGAAAAATCCATAAACAAACTTCCAAAGCTTCTCACTATAGTTCTCTTATCCTGCAATCGACTCAGAAATAAGTGTTGCATTTATAACTAGCATTAAGGGATTATGACAGATAATCTTTGACAAAAATATGCTTTTATATCAAAACTATAGTATGTCAGACCCAAAAATGCCTGTAAATAGTAAAAAATCAAATCATTTCACTATTTACCCATAGTGGAGAGTATTTGGAGCACTTTCTTAGCCAGATCTTCAGCAACTGATACTGGGAGTTTCCACTGTTCGTTTTGAGCACCGTCAGTTATAGGTAACAACTAAAACCCTACTCTTTCATTTCATATCATTTATTTTGAGTTTTGGTGGGGTTTTGGGCTCATATGGCAAGCCCTAAAACCTTAAAAGTAGGCACCGTTCCTACCCCTTGCGGGATATGCTGTACCATCCAAGAACCGCACCTATAACATAGTTGATAGGTGGTGCCACCTCTTGTCTCCAACAGTGCACAGGCGGTGTCAGGCATACAGATCTCAAACTAATAGCATGAGCAATATCAAGTCATTCTTTTGATTTTTAATGATTAAATATGATTCTAATGCATGCTGTGATTGTTTTTGACAAGTATGGGTTGCTCAAAACATGGTGATATGGAAAGAAAGAACACATGACAATGATGATGCTTTTGCTGAGAGAAATGTGGTCTATATTGCCAAATTACGAGACTATGGGATCTTGAAGTTCTTCCGGACCCCAAGCATGGTGTCACACGAATGGTTACTGGAACACATACTGCGGATGTGGAATCTAGAGCAGAAGTACTTCAAGGTGGGGGCCCATATTATTACAGTGGAAGTAGAAGACATCTACTTCTTGACTAGCCTCTTGAGACAGGGTGCCCCCATCTCACTGATAGGTTCTCATGGAGGGGATATTACCACTCGAGAGCTTATAGATCGTCACTATGTTCCAGGGATGAGGACATCGAGGTAGAAAATCCCCATTAGAGCAGTGACAGATGGGCCCCTATGGACCATCCTATTTACTATGCAGAGGGTGTTCAGGAGTCAAGGTGTGCACCAGAATTCTAGGGCACACATGTTGTATGCCATAGAGTCCATGGCACCCATGGAATTCAACTAGGTGGAAGCCATGCTTCCTACATTCAAAGATCAGCTGACTAAGTGTCGGTAGGGAGAGCTAAAGCAGTTTGGATTTGGATCCATTTTAGCCTACTTCTTCTTTGAGAGGGTTCCACAGATGACACCTCAAGTGGTCTTCTGGAGTCTAAGAGTGCGGGACCCCCATATGCTGAGGTGGGTCCAGGTCATGGCTCATACAGGAGCAGGTAGGGGAAGGGTGAAGTTCAGTGACCCATTCTTTAGATGGCTCCAATATTAGATCTTCATGGTTGAGGATTATGATTACGCAGGTACAGACTTCACCAGAGATCCTCACCTACCACTCCCACCTAGCAGACAGTGGGGAGACATTGGTAAGAAGCAAAAAACCCTAAAATGGATGAAATGTTTTTATGTTTGTTAAAGTTTTATATTGTTTATGTTAAGTGACGAGACCTATATATTCTCATGTAGATGTTGGAGCAGCGCGACCTGGAGAAGCTTCTCTATTGGACAGGCGAGCCAGAGCCCGCTTTGTACCACAGGGTGATGATATCACCGAGGAGCTAGAGGAAAACCTGGAGAGGTAAACGTTGGATATCCCAGATGCCACCATTGATGATCTCCTGATGAGATATCAAAGATCCATAGCAGGAGTACCTAGTCGGTTAAGTAGGCTGCTGCGTAGAGTAGCTCGAGCAGTGATGTGCTATCACGAGCACCACTAGTGTATGAGATATGTACTAAAAGTTGAAAGCTTCAATATTTTGTATAGTGATTTTGCTTGAAAGCCTACATGCTTCAGATGAGGTCTCAGGACCTATTTTTTGTAAACTTTTTCATATATATATATACAACCTTTTACACGGTGTTTATATGTCTCAAATGGGAAATGTATTTTATATGAGTCTTATGTGTCTTTGAATGTTTATTTACAATGTACTATGTTTGATTTCAATGTCATGAATGGGAAATATGCTAATCTAGGATGTAACTAGCTAATGAGTTAGAAACTACATTATGTTCCCTAAGGATATGTCTATAAGTGATGGTTTCAAATGATATTTCTTGTAAATGTACTGTCCAAAAGAGGTAGAGGAGCACAGGGTTTCTAATGGTGTAAACACGGTTTAAATGGCAAACCATGAGTTGTGATTCCATCAATACTACTATATCATGAACATCCTGGGAGGCAGCTTCAGTCAAAATACCGATGACTGCTTCATACTCGGTGATGTTATTAGTAGTGGGACCTATACAAAGCACTCCTGAACTGACCAAATCTTTGGCTGGGGAATAGAGGACCCAAGCAGCCGAGGAGAGATTCAAGGTGTGGCGGTAAGCACCATCAGTGAAGCCATAGAAATCCATCTGCATGACCAAAACATGGTATAAATAGATGCAGACACTAAACTCAAAACCATCTTGAAAATACTAAAAGCACACTGAAATTCAATCAATATACATATATACAAGATACTATCCAAGAAAGACCTAGGCATAGTACCTTTTCAGGTACAACCCATTGCAAGGTTTCCCTAAATGGATTCCATCATAATCAATGAGCTCGTAGGCTCCTTTCTCTAACACCTTAGAAATAACGAAAGGTCTGTACCACATGGACTCAAACTTACCCTTCCCTAGTTTGTCATATCTCTGATCATAAGTCAAGACTAGGTCACCCTCGTTCAAGACACGACGTGGGATGGATTTATCATACTGCGCCTTGACATGTTTCTTATGTGCCTCATTAGCCAAGGCAGCATCTCTCTGAGTATCTTCAAGGTTATTCAAGAAAAAAAATCTTTCTTCCTCTACGGAAGTGTCTGGCAGAAGTTCGACGGCAAGTTGTAAAGATGGAATCTGACATTGAATCGGTAAAACAGCTTCGAGTCCATAGACAAGCTAGAATGGCATGAAACCAGTGGCTATTTTCATAGAAGTCTGATAAGCCCAAAGAGAAGAGAAAAGAACATGGTGCCAGTTGGATTTATGATCTCCAACCATCCAATGAAGCATAGTTTTCAAAACTTTGTTAATGGCCTCTACCTGACCATTATCTTGTGGATAATATAGCATAGAGTTTTCATGGAGAAAACCTAGCTTGGTACTCAGTTCCTCCATCATTTGATTATATAAATAGGATTCATGATCAGTAACGATGGACCGGGGAACTCTAAATCTAGCTATGATATGATTAAACAAGAAGAGAGTGGAAGACTTACCATCTCTTGCGTATGTAGGCATTTCCTCAGCCCATTTTGTGAAATAATCAACGGCTATGATGATGTAACCATGCCCCCCGGCTGAGGTAGGATTAAAATGCATGAATTCAAAGATCCACAGCAGGAGTACCTGGTCGGTTAAGTAGGCTACTGCGTAGAGTAGCTCGAGCAGTGATGTGTTATCACAAGCACCACTAGTGTATGAGATAAGTACTGAAAGTTGAAAGCTTCAATATTTTGTATAGTGATTTTTCCTGAAAGCCTACATGCTTTAGATGAGGTCTCAGGACCTGTTTTTTGTAAACATTTACATATATATATATACAGACTTTTACATGGTGTTTATATGTCTCAAATGGGAAATGTATTTTATATGAGTCTTATGTGTATTTAAATGTTTATTTACAATGTACTATGTTTGATTTCAATGTCATGAATGGGCAATATGCTAATCTAGGATGTAATTAGCTAATGAGTTAGAAACTACATTATGTTCACTAGGGATATGTCTATAAGTGATGGTTTCAAATGATCTTTCTAGTAAACGTACTATCCGGAAGAGCTAGAGGAGCACACGGTTTCTAATGGTGTAAACATGGTTTAAATGGAAAACAATGAGTTGTGATTCCATCAAGACTACTAGATCATGAACATCCTGGGAGGCAGCTTCAGTCAAAAGACCGATGACTACTTCATACTCGGTGATGTTATTAGTAGCGGGACCTATACAAACCGCTCCTGAACTGACCAAATCTTTGGCTGGGGAATAGAGGACCCAAGCAGCCGAGGAGAGATTCAAGGTGTGGCGGTAAGCACCATCAATGAAGCCATAGAAATCCATCTGCATGACCAAAACATGGTATAAATAGATGCAGACACTAAACTCGAAACCATCTTGAAAAAACTAAAAGCACACCGAAAGTCAATCAATATACATATATACAAGATAATATCCAAGAAATACCTAGGCATAGTATTGTTTAAGGTACAACCCATTGCAAGGTTTCCCTAAAGGGATTCCATCATAATCAACGAGCTCGTAAGCTCCTTTCTCTAACACCTTAGAAATAATGAAAGGTCTGTACCACATGGACTCAGACTTACCCTTCCCTAGTTTGTCATATCTCTGATCATAATTCAAGACTAGGTCACCCTCATTAAAGACACAAGGTTGGATGGATTTATCATACTGCGCCTTGACATGTTTCTTATGTGCCTCATTAGCCAAGGTATCATCTCTCCGAGTCTCTTCAAGGTTATTCAAGAAAAAAAATATTTCTTCCTCTATGGAAGTGTCTAGGAGAAGTTCGAAGGCAAGTTGTAAATATGGAATCTGACATTGAATTTGTAAAACAGCTTCGAGTCCATAGACAAGCTAGAATGGCGTGAAACCAGTGGCTATTTTCATAGAAGTCTGATAAGCCTAAAGAGCAGAGAAAATAACATGGTGCCAATTGGATTTATGATCTCCAACCATCCGATGAAGCATAGTTTTCAAAACTTTGTTAATGGCCTCTACCTGACGATTAGCTTGTGGATAATACAGCATAGAGTTTTCATGGCGAAAACCTAGCTTGGCACTCAGTTCCTCCATGATTTGATTACAGAAATAGGATTTGTAATCAGTAACGATGGACTGCGGAACTCCAAATCTAGCTACGATATGATTAAACAATAAGAGAGTGGAAGTCTTACCATCTTTTGCGTATGTAGGCATTGCCTCAGCCCATTTTGTGAAATAATCAACGGCTACGATGATGTAACCATGCCCCCCAGCTAAGGAAGGCTTAAAATCCATGGAGTCAAAGATCCACAGTAGGAGTACCTGGTTGGTTAAGTAGGCTGCTGCGTAGAGTAGCTCGAGTAGTGATGTGCTATCACGAGCACCACTAGTGTATGAGATATGTACTGAAAGCTGAAAGCTTCAGGATTTTGTATGATGATTTTTCCTGAAAGCCTACGTGCTTTAGATGAGGTCTTGAGACCTATTTTTTGTATATACATATATACAGACTTTTACATGGTGTTTATATGTTTCAAATGGCAAATGCATTTTCTATGAGTTTTATGTGTCTTTGAATGTTTATTTACAATGTACCATGTTTGATTTCAATGTCATGAATGGGCAATATGCTAATCTAGGATGTAATTAGCTAATGAGTTGAAAACTACATTATGTTCCCTAGGGATATGTCTATAAGTGATGGCTTCAAATGATCTTTCTAGTAAACGTACTGTCCGGAAGAGGCAGAGGAGCACATGGTTTCTAATGGTGTAAACATGGTTTAAATTGAAAACCATGAGTTGTGATTCCATCAAGACTACTAGATGATGAACATCCTGGGAGGAAGCTTCAGTCAAAACACTGATGACTACTTCATACTCGGTGATGTTATTAGTAGCGGGACCTATACAAACCGCTCCTGAACTGACCAAATCTTTGGTTGGGGAATATAGGACCCAAGCATCCGAGGAGAGATTCAAGGTGTGGTGATAAGCACCATCAGTGAAGCCGTAGAAATCCATCTACATGACCAAAACATTGTATAAATAGATGCAGACACTAAACTCAAAACCATCTTGAAAATACTAAAAGCACACTGAAAGTCAATCAATATACATATATACAAGATACTATCCAAGAAAGACTTAGGCATAGTACCTTTTCAGGTACAACCCATTGCAAGGTTTCCCTAAAGGGATTCCATCATAATCAACAAGCTCGTAGGCTCCTTTCTCTAACACCTTAGAAATAACGAAAGGTCTGTACCACATGGAGTCAAACTTACCCTTCCCTAGTTTGTCATATCTCTGATCATAAGTCAAGACTAGGTCACCCTCGTTAAAGACACGAGGTTGGATGGATTTATCATACTGCACCTTGACATGTTTCTTATGTGCCTCATTATCCAAGGTAGCATCTCTCCGAGTCTCTTCAAGGTTATTCAAGAAAAAAATCTTTCTTCCTCTATGGAAGTGTTTGGGAGAAGTTCGACGGCAAGTTGTAAAGATGGAATCTGACATTGAATTGATAAAATAGCTTCAAGTCCATAGACAAGCTAGAATGGCATGAAACCAGTGGCTATTTTCATAGAAGTCTGATAAGCCCAAAGAGTAAAGAAAAGAGCATGGTGCCAGTTGGATTTATGATCTCCAACCATCCAATGAAGCATAGTTTTCAAAAATTTGTTAATGGCCTCTACTTGACCATTAGCTTGTGGATAATATAGCATAGAGTTTTCATGGTGAAAACCTAGCTTGGCACTCAGTTATTCCATCATTTGATTACAGAAATAGGATTCATGATCAGTAACGATGGACTGCGGAACTCCAAATCTAGCTATGATATGATTAAACAAGAAGAGAGTGGAATTCTTACCATATTTTACGTATGTAGGCATTGCCTCAGCCCATTTTTTGAAATAATCAACCCCTACGATGATGTAACCATGCCCCGCAGCTGAGGTAGGATTACAATGCATGAATTCAAAGATCCACAGTAGGAGTACTTGGTCGGTTAAGTAGGCTGCTGCGCAGAGTAGCTCGAGTAGTGATGTTTTATCATGAGCACCACTAGTGTATGAGATATGTACTGAAAGTTGAAAGCTTCAATATTTTGTATAGTGATTTTGCCTGAAAGGCTACATGCTTCAAATGAGGTCTCAGGACCTATTTTTTGTAAACTTTTTTCATATATATACAGACTTTTACATGGTGTTTATATGTCTTAAATGGGAAATGTATTTTATATGAGTCTTATGTGTCTTTAAATGTTTATTTACAATGTAATATGTTTGATTTCAATGTCATGAATGGGCAATATGCTAATCTAGGATGTAATTAGCTAATGAGTTAGAAACTAAATTATGTTCCCTAGGGATATGTCTATAAGTGATGGTTTCAAATGATCTTTCTAGTAAACGTACTGTCCAGAAGAGGCAGAGGAGCACAGGGTTTCTAATGGTGTAAACATGGTTTAAATGGAAAACCATGAGTTGTGATTCCATCAAGACTACTAGATCATGAACATCCTGGGAGGCAGCTTCAATCAAAAGACCGATGATTGCTTCATACTCGGTGATGTTATTAGTAGTGGGACCTATACAAAACACTCTTGAACTAACCAAATCTTTGGCTGGGGAATAGAGGACCCAAGCAGCCGAGGAGAGATTCAAGGTGTGGCAGTAAGCACCATCAGTGAAGCCGTAGAAATCCATCTGCATGACCAAAACATGGTGTAAATAGATGCAGACACTAAACTCAAAACCATCTTGAAAATACTAAAATCACACTGAAAGTCAATCAATATACATATATACAAGATATTATCCAAGAAAGACCTAGGCATAGTACCTTTTCATGTAAAACTCATTGCAAGGTTTCCCTAAAGGGATTCCATCATAATCAACGAGCTCGTAGGATCCTTTCTCTAACACCTTAGAAATAACGAAAGGTCTGTACCACATGGACTCAAACTTACCCTTCCCTAGTTTTTCATATCTCTGATCATAAGTCAAGACTAGGTCACCCTCGATAAAGACACGAGTTTGGATGGATTTATCATACTGCACCTTGACATGTTTCTTATGTGCCTCATTAGCCAAGGCAGCATCTCTCCGAGTCTCTTCAAGGTTATTCAAGAAAAAAAATCTTTCTTCTTCTACGAAAGTGTCTGGGAGAAGTTCGACGGCAAGTTGTAAAGATGGAATCTGACATTGAATCGGTAAAACAGCTTCGAGTCCATAGACAAGCTAGAATGGCGTGAAACCAGTGGCTATTTTCATAGAAGTCTGATAAGCCCAAAGAGCAGAGAAAATAACATGGTGCCAGTTGGATTTATGATCTCCAACAATCTGATGAAGCATAGTTTTCAAAACTTTGTTAATGGCATCTACCTGACCATTAGCTTGTGGATAATATAGCATAGAGTTTTCATGGCAAAAACCTAGCTTGGCACTCAGTTCCTCCATCATTTGATTAAAGAAATAGGATTCGTGATCAGTAACGATGGACCTTGGAGCTCCAAATCTAGCTATGATATGATTAAATAAGAAGACAGTGGAAGCCTTACCATCATTTGCGTATGTAGGCATTGCCTCAGCCCATTTTGTGAAATAATCAATAGCTACAATGATGTAACCATGCCCCTTGGCTGAGGTAGGCTTACAATGCAGGAAGTCAAAGATCCACAGCAGGAGTACCTGGTCGGTTAAGTAGGTTGCTGCGTAGAGTAGCTCGAGTAGTGATGTGCTATCACGAGCACCACTAGTGTATGAGATATGTACTGAAAGTTGAAAGCTTCAATATTTTGTATAGTGATTTTTCCTGAAATCCTACATGCTTTAGATGAGGTCCCAGGACCTATTTTTTGTAAACTTTTTCATATATATATATACAAACTTTTACACGGTGTTTATATGTCTCAAATGGGAAATGTATTTTATATGAGTCTTATGTGTCTTTAAATGTTTGTTTACAATGTACTATGTTTGATTTCAATGTCATGAATGGGAAATATGCTAATCTAGGATGTAATTATCTAATGACTTAGAAACTACATTATGTTTCCTACGGATATGTCTTTAAGTGATGGTTTCAAATGATCTTTCTAATAAACGTACTATCCAGAAGAGGTAGAGGAGCACAGGGTTTCTAATGGTGTAAACTTGCTTTAAATGGCAAACAATGAGTTGTGATTCCATCAAGACTACTAGATCGCGAACATCCTGGGAGGTAGATTCAGTCAAAAGACCGATGACTACTTCATACTCGGTGATGTTATTAGTAGCAGGACCTATACAAACTGCTCCTAAACTAACCAAATATTTGATTGGGGAATAGAGGACCCAAGCAGCCGAGGAGAGATTCAAGGTGTGGCGGTAAGCACCATCAGTGAAGCCGTAGAAATCCATCTGCATGACCAAAACATGGTATAAATAGATGCAGACACTAAACTCAAGACCATCTTGAAAATACTAAAAGCACACTCAAATTCAATCAATATACATATATACAGGATACTATCCAAGAAAGACCTAGGCATAGTACCTTTTCAGGTACATCCCATTGCAAGGTTTCCCTAAAGGGATTCCATCATAATCAATGAGCTCGTAGGCTCCTTTCTCTAACACCTTAGAAATAACGAAAGGTCTGTACCACATGGACTCAAACTTACCCTTCCCTACTTTGTCATATCTCTGATCATAAGTCAAGACTAGGTCACCCTCGTTAAGTACACGAGGTTGGATAGATTTATCATACTGAGCCTTGACATGTTTCTTATGTGCCTCATTAGCCAAGGCAGCATCTCTCCGAGTGTCTTCAAGGTTATTCTAGAAAATAAATCTTTCTTCCTCTACGGAAGTGTCTGGGAGAAGTTCAACGGCAAGTTGTAAAGATGGAATCTGACATTGAATCGGTAAAACAGCTTCGAGTCCATAGACAAGCTAGAATGGGTTGAAACCAGTGGCTATTTTCATAGAAGTCCGATAATCCCAAAGAGCAGAGAAAAGAACATGGCACCAGTTGGATTTATGATCTCCAACCATCTAATGAAGCATAGTTTTGAAAACTTTGTTAATGGCCTCTACCTGACCATTATCTTGTGGATAATACAACATAGAGTTTTCATGGAGAAAACCTAGCTTGGCACTCAGTTCCTCCATCATTTAATTACAGAAATAGGATTCATGATCAGTAACGATGGACCGCGGAACTCCAAATCTAGCTATGATATGATTAAACAAGAAGAGAGTGGAAGTCTTACCATCTTTTGTGTATGTAAGCATTTCCTCAGCCCATTTTGTGAAATAATAAATGGATACGATGATGTAACCATGCCCCCCGGCTGAGGTAGGCTTACAATGCATGAAGTCAAAGATCCACAGCAAGAGTACCTGGTCGGTTAAGTAGGCTGCTGCATAGAGTAGCTCGAGCAGCGATGTTCTATCACGAGCACCACTAGTGTATGAGATATGTACTGAAAGTTGAAAGCTTCAATATTTTGTATAGTGATTTTGCCTGAAAGCCTACGTGCTTCAGATGAGGTCTCAGGACGTATTTTTTGTAAACTTTTTCATATATATATAGAGAGAGATACTTTTACATGGTGTTTATATGTCTCAAATGGGAACTAAATTTTATGTGAGTCTTATGTGTCTTTAAATGTTTATTTAAAATGTACTATGTTTGATTTCAATGTCATGAATGGGTAATATGCTAATCTAGGATGTAATTAGCTAATGAGTTAGAAACTACATTATGTTCCCTAGGGATATCTCTATAAGTGATGGTTTCAAATGATCTTTCTAGTAAACTTACTGTCCGGAAGAGGCAGAGGAGCACAGGGTTTCTAATGGTGTAAACATGGTTTACATGGCAAACCATGAGTTGTGATTCCATCAAGACTACTGGATCACGAAAATCCTGGGAGGCAGCTTCAGTCAAAAGACTGATGACTGCTTCATACTCGGTGATGTTATTAGTAGCGGGACCTATACAAACCGCTCCTAAATTGACCAAATCTTTGGCTGGGGAATAGAGGACCGAAGCAGCCGAGGAGGGATTCAAGGTGTGGTGGTAAACACCATCAATGAAGCCGTAGAAATCCATCTGCATGACCAAAACATGGTATAAATAGATGCAGACACTAAACTTAAAACCATCTTGAAAATACTAAAAGCACACTGAAATTCAATCAATATACATATATACAAGATACTATCCAAGAAAGACCTAGGCATAGTACCTTTTCAAGTATAACCCATTGCAAGGTTTCCCTAAAGGGATTCCATCATAATCAACGAGCTCATAGGCTCCTTTCTCTAACACCTTAGAAATAACGAAAGGTCTGTACCACATGGACTCAAACTTACCCTTCCCTAGTTTGTCATATCTCTGATCATAAGTCAAGACTAGGTCACCCTTGTTAAATACACGAGGTTGGATGGATTTATCATACTGCGCCTAGACATGTTTCTTATGTGCTTCATTAGCCAAGGCAGCATCTCTCCGAGTCTCTTCAAGGTTATTCAAGAAACAAAATCTTTCTTCCTCTACGGAAGTGTCTGGGAGAAGTTTGACGGCAAGTTATAAAAATGGAATCTGACATTGAATCAGTAAAATAGCTTCGAGTCCATAGACAAGCTAGAATGGCGTGAAACCAGTGGCTATTTTCATAGAATTCCGATAATCCCAAAGAGCAGAGAAAAGAACATAGTGCCAGTTGGATTTATGATCCCCAACCATCCGATGAAGCATAGTTTTCAAAACTTTGTTAATGGCCTCTACCTGACCATTAGCTTGTGGATAATACAGAATAGAGTTTTCATGGCAAAACCTAGCTTGGCACTCATTTCCTCCATCATTTGATTACAAAAATAGGATTCATGATCAGTAACGATGGACCGTGGAACTCCAAATCTAGCTATGATAAGATTAAATAAGAAGAGAGTGGAAGTCTTACCATCTTTTGGATATGTAGGCATTGGCTCAGCCCATTTTGTGAAATAATCAACAGCTACGATGATGTAACCATGCCCCCCGGCTGAGGTAGGCTTACAATGCATGAAGTCAAAGATCCATAGTAGGACTACCTAGTTGGTTAAGTAGGCTGCTGCGTAGAGTAGCTCGAGAAATGATGTGCTGTCACGAGCACCACTAGTGTATGAGATATGTACTAAAAGTTGAAAGCTTCAATATGTTGTATAGTGATTTTTCCTGAAAGCCTACGTGCTTCAGATGAGTTCTCAGGACTTATTTTTTGTAAACTTTTCATATATATATATATATATATATATATATATATATATATACAGACTTTTACACGGTGTTTATATGTCTCAAATGGGAAATGTATTTTATATGAGTCTTATGTGTCTTTAAATGTTTATTTACAATGTACTATGTTTGATTTCAATGTCATGAATGGGCAATATGCTAATCTAGGATGTAATTAGCTAATGAGTTTGAAACTACATTATGTTCCCTAGGGATATGTCTATAAGTGATGGTTTCAAATGATCTTTCTAGTAAACGTACTGTCCGGAAGAGGCAGAGGAGCACAGGGTTTCTAATGGTGTAAACATGGTTTAAATGGAAAACCATGAGTTTTGATTCCATCAAGACTACTAGATCATGAACATCCTGGGAGGAAGCTTCAGTCAAAAGACTGATGACTGCTTCATACTCGGTGATCTTATTAGTAGCGGGACCTATACAAACTGCTCCTAAAATGACCAAATCTTTGGCTGGGGAATAGAGGACCCAAGTAGCCGAGGAGAGATTCAAGGTGTGTCGGTAAGCACCACCATTGAAGCCGTAGAAATCCAACTGCATGACCAAAACATGGTATAAATAGATGCAGACACTAAACTCAAGACCATCTTGAAAATACTAAAAGCACACTCAAATTCAATCAATATACATATATACAGGATACTATCCAAGAAAGACCTAGGCATAGTACCTTTTCAGGTACAACCCATTGCAAGGTTTCCCTAAAGGGATTCCATCATAATCAACGAGCTCGTAGGCTCCTTTCTCTAACACCTTAGAAATAACGAAAGGTCTGTACCACATGGACTCAAACTTACCCTTCCCTACTTTGTCATATCTCTGATCATAAGTCAAGACTAGGTCACCCTCGTTAAAGACACGAGGTTGGATGGATTTATCATACTGTACCTTGACATGTTTCTTATGTGACTCATTAGCCAAGGTAGCATCTCTCCGAGTCTCTTCAAGGTTATTCAAGAAAATAAATCTTTCTTCCTCTACGGAAGTGTCTGGGAGAAGTTCGACGGCAAGTTGTAAAGATGGAATCTGACATTGAATCGGTAAAACAGCTTCGAGTCCATAGACAAGATAGAATGGGGTGAAACCAGTGGCTATTTTCATAGAAGTCCGATAAGCCCAAAGAGCAGAGAAAAGAACATGGTGCCAGTTGGATTTATGATCTCCAACCATCCGATGAAGCATAGTTTTCAAAACTTTGTTAATGGCCTCTACCTGACCATTAGCTTGTGGATAATACAACATAGAGTTTTCATGGTGAAAACCTAGCTTGGCACTCAGTTCCTCCATCATTTGATTACAGAAATAGGATTCGTCATCAGTAACGATGGACCGTGGAACTCCAAATCTAGCTATGATATGATTAAATAAGAAGAGAGTTGAATTCTTACCATCTTTTGCATATGTAGGCATTACCTCAGCCCATTTTGTGAAATAATCAACGGCTACGATGATGTAACCATGCCCCTCGACTTAGGTAGGCTTACAATGCATGAAGTCAATCCCCCATTTGGTGAATGGGCCAACGACAATGATGGGGTGTGGCAGAGTAGGATGGGTGCACTTTTTAGGATAAAAGTGTTGACAAGGTGGGAATTTCTTAACAACCTCAAGACAATCTTTGAAGATATAAGGCCAGAAATAGCCAGCGTGAAGGATTTTTTGGGTTGTAGCCATCCCAGATAAATGACTGCCACATGCTCCAGAGTGGCAATCATTCAACACATGTTAAGCCTCCTCATGGGGGAGGCATCACTGAAGAATTAAGTCAATCCCACATCTATACATGGTATCATTCAGGATGAGATAGTATTTTGCATGGTGACGGATACGGCGGTGATCATCATAGGATAAATGTGGCTGAAATCATTGTGTTTGGAGATAAATAATCAAATCTCCATACCAAGGATCAGTAGTTCTTATTAGAAACAGAAATTCATCCAGGAATGAATCACTGGGATCAGATTCCATCAAAGCACAGGGAAGATCACACATAAGCTCTGCAAAGACCAAGGATTTCTTTGACATGGCTTTGGCAAATTCCATATCAAACTCCTGAAGTATGACTATCCAGCAGGAGTACTTTCCCCCGAGCACCTGATGAGTCAGGATGTAATACATTGGGTTCTGGTATGCCAATACAGTGGTAATGCAGAGAAGAATGTAGTGACAAAAATTTTGTACAGCAATGACCGTGGCCAATGCTAACTTTGCCACATGTGAATAGCGAGTTTTGGAATCCATGAGATTCTTACTGGCATAATAAATCATGTGCTCTTAACCACAGAGATTTTCCTGCACTAAAACCATAGCGATGGTAGTAGCGGAGGCAGCAATATACAAGAGAAAGTCCTTTGAATAATCCGGGGGGTGTATCACGGGTGAATGAGTTAGAGAGTGCTTAAGATTATCAAAGGCGTGTTTGGCCTGGTCATCCTAGAAGAATGGAGTGTTCTTCTTGAGGAGACACATATAGCCGTGTGTTTTCTCTACGAAATTGCACACGAAATGACGGAGAAATTTTTCCTTCCCTTGCAAACTTTGGAGTTCAAGGAGATTAGTTGGGGCTGGTAGATCTAAAATGGCAGCAATTTTCAAAGGATCGATCCGGATGCCATCTTTGGATACCACAAAACCTAGCAGACATCCCGTCTCAATGCAAAAGACACATTTATGCGGATTGAGCTGTATATTATAATGATAGCATCTCAAGAATATCTCTCTAAGATGACCAGGGTAGTCCTCCTGTCACTGTGAATGAGCAGGGAGGTCGTCAAGGTATGGTTCAACAATATGTTTAATATCATGAAACATTAGAGAAAATTTCAACTCAAAATGGGCCTTTTAACTTTAACTCAAATTACATGTCATCATGTGTTAGCCAATGAAATTGCTTTAAATTTGAAATACTGTATAGGTCTTAAACACTTTTTTAATATAAATTTCGGGATAGGTATCATAAAAAACTACTTTTTTGTTTGTATTTTCGACATATCTACAGATGATTTTACTCAAATTTTGATTGGGAGAGCTCGTTGGATGCAGAATTAAATTCCCCATCCAACGAGTACCCACTTGGCATACTTTTGATGGACCCCGCTACCCCGAAAACAAGAAATACCTGAAAAAATGTGATGATGATGTCATCATCCCATTTTTTCAGGTATTTCTTATTTTTGGGGTAGCAGGGTCCCTCAAAAGTATGCCAAGTGGGTACTTGTTGGATGCAGAATTTAATTCTGCATCCAACGAGCTCTCTCGATCGAAGTTTGAGTAAAAACACGGGGAGATATGTCGAAAATACAAACAAAAAAGTAGTTTTTTTCTTTTCTTCCTCCAAAATTAATAAATATTATTTTATTATTTTAACTATTATTTTATTATTTTTTTTAGGAGGTCCATTTTGAGTTGAAATTTCCTCTAATGCACATAGGACATTGCGCACTGGAATGTGGCTCCATCATTTTTCAAGACAAAATGTAACTTCTTATATGCAAAGGTTCCCCATGGGAAAATGAATGTCATCTTATGCTGATTGGAGGGTAATATCTCAATCTGATTATAGCGAGAGAAGCCATCCATGAATGAAAAGATGACACTTCCAGCACATTTGTCGATAATCTGATCGATGTGTGGAGTAGGAAAGTTGTCCTTCGGACAAGCTTTATTCAAATCCCTAAAGTCGATACAGACTCTAATGGTGCCCTACTTTTTATTGACAGGGACAACGTTTGATACCCATTCTGTCAGGGGTACAAGATAAATAAACCCAGCTTTGAGAAGTTTCTCAATTTTAGCTTTGATAGCTGCGGCCTTCTGAGGATGGACTTGCCTTAGTTTTTTCCTGACAAGTTTAGCCATGGGATAGGTTTTAATCTCATGGAACAAAATGGATGGGTCAATCCCCAGCATCTCTTCATAAGACTAGGAAAAAATATCATAGAATTCTTTGAAAAGTGCCTTATAGGCTTCAGATTCATCTGCCAAGTAGTTCTACCCAACATGAACATGCTCGATAGTATCAAGCTTGGCTGATATGTCAATCGGATTCATTTGAGTAATGTTGCAAAGGTTTCCTTCAGAATATGTATCTCGAAACAATATAGGACTTTGGGGTATGTTGACAATATTAGTAGGAAACAAGGATGCAAAATCATGGCTAACCGAACTGGTGTTGGGGAGGAACATGGATCTATGATGGTGATCCTCCCAAATGGACTCATCCGTATTCATGATCTCCATAATGGACTCATCAGAAGGGAAAGTCTCAGAGAGATAATCTAGAACCAGAAGAGAAGGCTCTAACAAGTACGATAAATGGTAAGGATCCAAAGCCACTAGATGAAGGTCATCTGTGTGAACATCGATAAAGGTTCGAATGGTGTCATATAGTGCTTTGTGTGAAATCAATGAGGTGGACTCAACAACTTTTTTACCCTTAGGCTCATAATCAAATGAGGCGATCATATGGACTGTCGTGGTATCCGTGTTAGGAGGAGTGGATGGAAAAATCCCCATAAGGGATAAATCCTTCAACATGCCTACCCCAATTGACTGGTAAGGATGAGAGGACTGGCCTAACATGGGGATGTTATTAGCTATGGAGTTAGTAACATTCGATGTACAGAAATCAAGCTGGTCAATAGTAACAATTCTCCCTAGATGCGAAAATTGGACTGTTTGGAATACTATTGAGGTGACAGCAGTCATGGCATAGAACCAATTTATTCCTAGAAGGAGGTTGTAATATAAAGGGGCATCTACCACTTCTACTTGAATGGAAATGGTTTTGCCCCCCAACTTGACCGCTAGGGATGATATGAGACCATGGGGTTGAAAACCCTGTCTGTCAAAGGCTTTAGGGGTCGTAGGTGATGTTACAAGCTTGGGAGAGCCAAGAGATTTCCAACAAGACAGAGACAAAACTGAGGTCGAAGCTCCTTCATCTAGTACCATTCGAAAAAATTTATTTCCAACTACTTTCATAATGATATGAAAAGCAATTTTATGTGGTAACCTAGATTTGTAGTTCTCAACAAGTTTCTTGCGCTGTGTAGGGCAAATTTGGAGTACTTCTAAGGTAGACATTGCACAAGGTGCCTGAGCGAGATCTTCAACCACATTATAAAATTGAGCAGCTTGGGAATTAGGGTTAAATACTACCTTCCGAAGAGTACTCTTAGGTGGACGCAAAATCATGTCGAGAGTATGCTTCTCTATAGATAAGGGGACAGCAGATGAGGATTCAGGAGAACTAGTAGAGGGAGCTTTCCCTGAAGAAGAAGAATCTTCTTTCTTATCTGCGGGTTTGTCATAATTCTGACTTTGAGTTTGCAGATTGATGGTATCTAAGGACATCATACGAATTTCCTCTGACAAACTATATTTACCCTGATTAGACATGTGGTATATCAGTTGTTGTTAAGAGGGAAAAGGATTCATAAGCACTGCAGGTGCGAGATTGGACTTCAGAAACTGGGAGATTTCATCCCGACAAGGACACTCCTTTGAAAAATGGTCACCTTCGCATAGCAGACAGGGATATTTTGCCTTTCTTTTCCCTTTATTGTTATCACTATTGGTTGGTCTTGGATTCTCTTGTTGGTTTACAGGTTTTTATTTCTATTTTTACCTTTCTTTTTATTATTACTCAAGGTTTGAGTACTTTGAATAGTGTTGACCTCAGTGGAAACCTTAGGAGTCGAAGGAGTAGGGGTGGCAGTTTGGGGTTTCTTGGCAAGTTTTTCTACTAACGGGGACTAGATTAAACAAACAATCCCATCAACAGGTACTTCTGCTAGTGTCTTGGCAGGATTGGTGCTTGGGCAAGGAGCTTGAGGAATGAAGTCATAAAGAGTTCCATACTGGGAATAGACCAAGTCTAGATACTAGGCTCGACTGATAGCCTACTATTTAGTAACGGCACCACTAATAGCCACATCTCGGGTAATAGGAGGAAACAAGGATTTGGTAAACCAATCAACTAACAACTGATCCAGAGTAGGGGCCTTAATAAGCCTTAGACTCCGCCTTCTCCACTCATGAATATATTAATTTTTGCACACGATCTAGGAACTAGGAATCAAAATCATCAAAGAATTATTAACAAATACTCATGAATTGGAAATAACTGGAATACCAAATAGGTTTCCTCTCTGTATATTATATAAACAATTTACAATTTCCATGCATAACAATAGCTTAACTCCATGAAGAATTTGAATACCTAAGGGACAATTCAAATTCAGTGAGTGAGTCTAGCTTAACTGACTCTTTGCCATGCAATCTCACTCAGTTAACCACTTGACCAAAACCCTAATTGACTCACCAAACCCTAACTGAAGTTGGAGTGAAATAAATGACTGAATCTCAACTGAAGGAGATCAAACACATGTCATAGCAATCCAATCATCAAGTGCAAGTACTGCATGACTCCAATGAACCCTGATGAGGTTAACTGAAGCTGAAATGACCATCAGAAGTTGGTGAAGGCACCTTGTTCACTCTAGTTCATTAAAATAATAATAAATAATCATTAAATAATATATTTAATGAATGGAGGTGCCTTAACTGACTGTAACTGATTGGTTGAACTGAAAGTAACCACCAGTTAGCAATTAGGTGCATGAATGTCACACAGATCACCCCTGGAGTGCTCCAGTTAGCCTCCTTGACTGTAGGAGAAGGCTAAGTTAGCCTCCTTAACTGTAGGTAGGAATGGGAGTGACTGGGATGATGGTAATTAATGCTTCACTGATGTCAATTAAACTTAAGATAGTTGTTTAACTAGGCCAATTTGACCGAAAGAGTGAGTATGATGGTAAATGTCTCCAACACACCCCCTTAAGCTATACTTAGGAAGAGTTAGAAAACATAGATGCATAAAATTCTAGGGCCCTGGAAACAAAGGCCATAGGTCACCCTGTACAATAAAGCAACTGAAACAATGCTCAAAACAAACTAAGTGAGGAAAAGAGGGAAAACCCAGTGGGAAAAAAAACCCCCTCAAGCTGAACACTGAAAGTAGTCTGGATCACCCTGATGAACTCACCCCCAATAGTGAACGGAGGTAAGTGAACTTATTTTCTGAAAATCTCTTGGTGAATATTTCTGGAGGAATATTCCACTTTGGAAGAAAAACAATGCACTCAACTGAATCAGAAACATAAACAGCTGCATGGTGAAAACTGGACCCATGTAGAGCAACTGAAATCATCTGAAGAGAGAGCAAAGGTTATTGAGGATTTGAACCATGTGAGGAACACTCAAGAAACTGATATGTTGCATCCTTGAACAGAAAACCATGAGTGGTAAAATCAGCCCCAAATCTTAGGATCAAGTGTCCATGCGGATGCAGAATGTCTTCCTCTTTACTAGTTCTGTGAGGAGATGAGCTTGTGGCCTAAGGTAGAGAACCCCTGGGACTCTAGAGAGTGAATCATTGAGCTCAATAATCTGATATATATTCTGAAATATATAATGATTCAAAAAATAAAATATCAGCAACCTCATAAGAGGAAACTAACACCAAATCCCCATCAGTAAATTTGAAGAAGAATTGCGGTACTTGATTTTTCACACCGGAATTGGTGAGAGAAGCTACAAGCATGACTGAAAGCTCTTGAATTTTAAAATATGAACAAAATAATATCAGATCAGAATGTAAATCAGATCTAAATAAGTTCATAACAGATTCAAAACTATTAAATGAAATCAAATCCCCAGCAACAGTTTCAAAGGAGACTTGCGGTACTTGTTTCTTCACACCGTTGATGAGAACAGCTACAAGCAGTACTGAAGGTTTATGAACCTGAGATTTTGAACCAAGAAATATCAGATAAGATCCAAATAAGATCATATCAGACCCAATAAGGTTCATATCAGATCCAAAATTATGGTCAACCGAGACGGTGGATGCATAGTTTTCTCCTTATTCAAAATTCTGAATTTTGGTGCATGCAATCCTGCAGGAATTTGCTGGAAGATCTAGATCATGGGGAGCGAATGTATCACTCTGGTAATCTGATATTTCTTCCAAAATATCCAAGGTATCACATATTTTCACACCAGCAGCAACATTAGAGGAATAAAATTCAAATTTCTCCTCACTTTCGGAAGCAGTTACTGGTAAATTTTGCACAGAATTCAAAGGAAAATCACCAGTGAATGTTTGCATGGAAGTACAGCAGTATTTTTCTTCAATATCAGAGATTCGAATGTCTTCTTCTGTTTCAGAAATATGAGAAGATGAGATATCAGAGATCTCATGAACTTCCAGAGCATCAAGAGAAGGAGTCACTTCATGGAGACTTTCTTCAATTCGAATTGAATGTGTAGAAGATTCTGCTTCATCTTCATCTTGAACAACTTCATCAGAGAGAGTAGAGCCTGAGTATTTTGAGTGAAGAACTCTTGTGGTGCTGGCTGCAATCTCCAAAGTACTATTATGATCCTCATTGTGCTTGCCAAAGGTTTTGTCCAATATTGTCCAGACTTCCTTTGGGTATTCAACATAACAAATAAGGTAGTACAAGCTATCATCAAGGGCTAGAGCTATTGATCCAAAAGCTCCGTCAAGAGTCATTTATCCAGTCATTCTCATTCTCATAAGTCTCTCTTCCAATTCCAATAGACACCTCATATATACCTCATCTCTTGAGATATGCAATCATCTTCAACTTCCATTCCGAATAGCTTGTGAATGGGGTGAGAGGAGGGATTGATGAGTCCATTCGAAGTTGTACCTATTAAGACCTGCAAATCAAAACAAAAAAGGCACCGTAAGGTCGGAAAGCCTGCACATTTAGGCTTTCATCACACCCAGCATAGTCAATCAAGCAAGCTTGATCAACAAGTTCTTTACTTGGGGTATTAAGTGGTAAGCCTTGGCTTCTGGTGCAGTGCTGGATTTTTGAGCTATTGCTCAAATTTCATGGAGAAATCTGTCAAAAAGCTTGTTCTTGAGAGATTGTTCTTCGTCCTGCTGCATGCTCTGATACCATATTAATTCTTGCACATGGTCTAGGAACTAGGAATCAAAATCATCAAAGAATTATTAACAAATACTCATGAATTGGAAATCACTGGAATACCAAATAGGTTTCCTCTCTGTATATTATATAAACAATTTACAATTTCCATGCATAGAAATAGCTTAACTCCATGAAGAATTCGAATACCTAAGGGACAATTCAAATTCAATGAGTGAGTCTAGATTAATTGACTCTTTTCCATGCAATCTCAATCAGTTAACCACTTGACCAAAACCCTAATTGACTCACCAAACCCTAACTGAAGTTGGAGTGAAATAAATGACTGAATCTCAACTGAAGGAGATCAAACACATGTCATAGCAATCCAATCATCAAGTGCTAGTACTGCATGACTCCAATGAACCCTGATGAGGTTAACTGAAGCTGAAATGACCATCAGAAGTTGGTGAAGGCACCTTGTTCACTCCAGTTCATTAAAATAATAATAAATAATCATTAAATAATATATTTAATGAATGGAGGTGCCTTCACTGACTGTAACTGATTGGTTGAACTGAAAGTAACCACCAGTTAGCAATTAGGTGCATGAATGTCACACAGATCACCCCTGGAGTGCTCCAGTTAGCCTCCTTGACTGTAGGAGAAGGCTAAGTTAGCCTCCTTGACTGTAGGTAGGCGTGGGAATGACTGGGATGATGGTAATTAATGCTCCACTGATGTCAATTAAACTTAGGATAGTGGTTTAACTAGGCCAATTTGACCGAAAGAGTGAGTATGATGGTAAATGTCTCCAACAGAATATGATCAGATATGTGCGTGGAGGTGTTCTCTCACAAAGAATTTAAAAGATCAGTGCCCATTTCATAACAAATAGGAAGCTGAAAGTGTGTAAGAAACATAGTTTCCAACGAGCCAAAATCCACAAATGAATGTTGTGGTAGTTCAATGTACCACTTCGTGGTTGTACCAGTCAAAGTTTGCTGAAAGAGTCGTAACCAAATAGATTCATCCATGAGGGAGTTTGAAGAACACCACAAATGGAATGTCATAACATGGTTCTTTATATCATCTCCCTGCTTCCCATCGAACTTCAGGATATCCGATGGTAACTTTACCAAAATAGGAGGCCACGAGGGATTGTGTCGAATGGGGTCATTAATCAACTTGGACAAGTCAGGTAAGTCCAAAGTTGCTAGGAAAGGTAACTACTGATTGGGTTGCACATACTGGTAATTATGATATGGAAAATAATTACCAGTAGGACCATAAGTGGATTGAAAAATAGGTTGATGTGATGAAGAACCACCAGAAAATCCGCTCGCAGGGGGTTGATTTTCAGGATCAGGACCGCTAGGACCACTAGGGCCTCCAGGAGGAGGACCACCAGGGCCACTAGGACGACCAGGCCCACTGAGACCACTAGGACCACTAGGACCACCGGGACCACTAGGACCACCAGGACCACCAAGAGGCGGACCACCAGACCCTCCCGAGCCACCAGGAGGTAAACCTCTAGAGCCTCCGGAACCACTAGGTGGAGGGCCACCAGACCCTCCAGAGCCATAAGGAGGAAATCCACCAGGCCTCCCAGGACCACTAGGACCACTAGGACCATAAGGAGGAAATTTTCTAGATGCACCAGAACCATTAGGCCTCCCAGGGGGAGGACCTCCATAAGGTGGTCCTCTAGCACCTCCCGCAGTATGTATAGGTATCCCCCCCATAGCTAGCATGTAAGACCAGTTGGGTTTCCCCCATGGTGTAAAAGTGTTACTAGAGTATGGAATTATAGCATAAGGAATCCCTGTAGGATTGGGTGGATGATTGATATTACCTACAGGTATGTGATAACCATAACCTCCAGAATATTGAATGGTTATAGGTTGTGCCCCCGAGGGATGAATTGAACTAGGTGGGGGATTCATCACATTAGTATGGGTGGGAGGGACATAAACTATATATGGTTCTATATTAGAGGTCTTTCCTTGTGTTGCAGCTACAACCGTTCTCCCCAAATTTCTTAAATTTTGGGCCCCTCATTGTTTAGCGTTGTTTTTTAATCGTTGAATCCTTGAACCTTTTTGTCATGCTTTACTTTTGGATGATTTTCAAGGGTTGACCCTCGGCTTGTTTTCAAAGTTGCTCGGGTTTGGAGTTGTTGTTTTAACCGTTGTTGAATTTCAGAGTTAGCATTTTTATGTTGTGATCGGAGCATCTTTTATTTTTATCGGAAGCTGTAGCCGTTTTGTTTCCACCATTGCGGCTCCCAAAGCCACTAAGTGCCCGAAGTCCAAAACGCTTCACCAGCCGATGCGTCAGTCTTTTAGTTGCTTGCCTGTAGTCATTTCTTTTCCACCGTTGTGGCTCTCAAAGTAGTTAAGCCTCCAAAGTATAAAGCACTCCGCCCTCCAATATGTGTCGCGTGGCTATAACCTTACTTCTTTCGCCGTTGCGGCTCTCAAAGTAGTTAAGCCTCCGAAGTATAAAGCACTCTACCCTCCGATATGAGTCGTGTGGCTATAACCTTACTTCTTCCGTCGTTGCGGCTCCCAAAGTAGTTAAGCCTCCGAAGTGTAAATCCTTCCGACGTCCGATTGAGAGTTTTCACATCCGTGGTTCGCGTGTCCTTAACCTCTCCTTTTCTGCTGTTGCGGCTAATAAAGCATTTTCGTGTCCGATGTCGATATCCTTCTCGCTTCCGATTTAGAACTTTCTCGCTTGAGGCTGAGTCAAAACTCTTCCGTTTATTAAAATTCTCAGATCAAGGGATGCACCTAGCCATTTTCTTGTGGATTAGCCATTTTAGGCGGTTTTATTTAACGTTTAAAATGCCATTTCAACGAATGATGCGCAGTAATTGATTGCAGGGGAGACCGCGGCGTGAAGGCGTAGCTTGACAGTTTTGTAAAAATAAAATTGAAACCGGCAGGGTCACAAGGGAGACAAGCGAAGGAAAAGACAAAATCGAAAGTGACAAAAGCCCAGATCTAAAAGGTCCAGCAGTTACTCAGCTGATCATAAGCATACGAAGAAAAGATGAAAGGAGGGATATGAAACGCTCGAAGAACCGAAGAGTCACACGTTTGGGGGGAGCCCAAACGATCTACTGTTTGATTTTAAATACTGGAAAGTTAGAATTTATGAGGGGCTTTTTCCCTGGAAAAACTTGTAACTTAATGCTTGTAAGAGGAACTATTTCGTTTTACAATCAGAAACTGCAAATTTGGCCTGTTGGAGGAAGTGTTGTGTGGAAAATGTCAATGTGTTGAAATGAGCAATGTTGAATGTGAACTATTTCATTTTCAGCTGTGTCTCATTAGCTGTAAGAGTGTTCTAATTTATTGAACCTATGTTCTTGCCTGAATGTTCTTCAGTACCTTTATGATGTCTTTTTCCACTCTGAGTAATGGAATTTTTAACTGTTGATGAGCTATCTTATCATATATGCTTTTATTCGTGTTTATATGTTTGGTTATAAGAATAGCTATCTATGATTTTCCATAACACATGAACAGGGGTGCATTACTCATGAATGAATACCCAGATCTCTAGAGATAGTTTAGTTAGTATTTATTTTCCTGCATGATTTGGATGCTTGTGAGTTCTAAGACGAGAGGTAACACTAGTACATATGGGAGGATTTTTCCACGTTTGTTTACTTTCGTGGAAAAATCAAGGGTAAATTATGCATTTTTACAAAAAAAATTTAAGGAAGCCCCGACTTCCGTCGCTATATCCACGCGAGCCCTGACTTCCGTCGCTATATCCACGCCATCCTTGACATCCGTCGCTATATCCACGCGAAGGTAATTTGGAGATGCCCGCGTTTATTTGGATAAGCTCAGCCCGCGTTTAGTTGGCTCTCGGGCCAGAGGCACATTAGCAAATACCCATTCTCAGATATACATTATTTTTCATTCAGCATCAACATAATGCAATGGTTTGGTTCTCCTGGATTCTTTCATGCCAAAGGACTGACAGGGTTTAGAGTTTAACCAACCAGGGATAGGTATTCTTCATTTTTCTCAAGACCTAATTTCTGGTTCCTATCCCCTCGTGGCTTTTTTTCTTTAGATACAGTCTTTAACTCGGAACACAATGGCTGGGGTGGTTTATGGTATATCTGGAACCCTCCGTTGTCTAGCATAGCTTTGTGTAAGGTCTCTGCAGGCTAGAGAAAGCCACCTATTTCAATGCCAAGAATCGCCCTTCAGGCCGGGATGCAGATTTGGAAGGAGGATTTTGAGTAATGGGATGAGACTGAAGGCAAATTCTTTGTTTTCCATTAACAGTTTCTCCAATTTGCTCGCATATTCCAAATGGACATATGCGCAGACAGATTTTGGAGGAGCTCTGGATTTTAGAGGTAGTTATCCAAGTAGTTTGATTGAAGATTCAAGTATCATGGCCTTGAAAGCTGAATCAGGGGAGCTCTCCACTTATGAATCAGATGGTATGTCATAAACTTTGCTTCCATTTCTGTATTCTATTTTGCAGGATTATTGTTTTAAAACACCACGGTTTACATCTATTATTGTAATGAGAATGATCGATTATATCTATTGGTGTGGAAGGTGTGGTTGTATTAGTTATTGGAGGAGGAGGCAGAGAACATGCACTTTGCTATGCAGCGAGGGTTTTTTGCAAGCATGAGATTTGTAACATGCCTCATCTTAAGGATACATTCACTGCTATAAATCGATGTGGTTCCCTTCTTCAGATAGCAGGTGTTCTGGTTTTAATGTTGCTTCAAGAATTTGAAGAGATTCCCCAACTTTCGCCAGAGGTGTTCACAGCTAACCCTGACTTATCATGGCTTGTTGTTGGTCACACACCTGATTCAACACCAACTCCAGATGCACTGGACCTTGCAAGCATAGCTTGTGATTTCTGTCATTTCAGCATTCGATTAAAATTAGCATCATCGTTAGTTTTACCCACATGGACTGATACCTACGATGATGATCTTTGCTGTCACACAGCAACTTCTACTGCTTTATTGCCACCAATAAATGCAGGATGTGAAGTATTTATGTATTCCATCTCTATTTCAATAAAATACCCAATCATTATCTCTGCTGGAGCCAGGCCTTTGCAGTAAAAGTTACCTACAATTTCATCCAGACGTCATGAGAGTACCAGAAACCTTTCCAGCTTGGGTGCCTTACATTCATGGGCAATTAAGTAACTCGTCATAAATAAAGCATGCACACTGAATACTTGGATCTAATAGCCAAGAACTCTGTCTTTGCACCAGAACTTCAAAAGCAACCATACGTACGAACAAAGCATTTCTGGGGCCAGTGGTATTTTGAATTGCCCTTCAAATTTCATCATCAGTTAAATCCTCACATGGGTAAACCTCCTCTAAATTTTTAACAAAAATTTACTGAAAAAATATAATGGATTCATGCAAAGCCACCTTTAGTCGCTTCTGGAATCTTCCTTATTTCAAACTTAAAATATATGGAACCAAGCGTTCAAATATTTCTTTTGACATAATCAGGATGCAACTCTTGAAGAAAATGGTGTTGTTTGACTGCCATTCCTATAAAATCACTAAAAATTGAAGCGG